>VYZQ01036450.1:41251-53436 GCA_013400655.1 Mystacornis crossleyi
TGAATTCAGGCCCTGGCTCTAGAAAGCATGCAGGGGATAAAGTATATAGAGTCACACAGGCTGAATCGAGAGTGTGAGCTTTAGTTTTAAGTGAGTAGAAATATATTTTCAGTGCTTTAAGCATAGAAGAGGCTGCAGTAAGGCAGTTTCAGAAGCCCAAAGACCCAGTAAAATTACATTAATCTTGCGTTTTGCAAAGTTAACTCTGTTCTAGACAAAATCAAAACAGAGCTAGTATAGTTTAACATTCCTAGATAGAACAGATAGAATCATTTGCGTATATTTTGTGCAAAAATTACGACCATCATTGTAAATCAGAACTTGGCGTGGGTAGGTCAAANCAGAACTTGGCGTGGATAGGTCAACAACGGGGGTCTTGAAAGTCGTGTTAATTTCTCACTGGGTAATTTAGAAATATAATGTGTTAGTTTTGGGGTTCAATCAGGCGTTTGTCCATCTTACCCCCCTGCTTCTGGTGCTGCTGAAAGCTGCTGGAAGCTGCTATACTTAGTGTTATCTTCTGCTGCTGTACTGCTGCTGCTGATGTTTTGAAAACAAGACTCTGCTGTACTCTCTCGGGCTCTTGCCCACAGACTGTGAGACTAACTTAACTATGGAATAAACTTCTATTATAACGCAACCATTGCTTTTTACGTGAAAAACTTGTCAGAAATTATTGCTTGGACACTTACTGCATGAAATCAGAAGAGCCAAAGACTTACTGAAGTTAAAATGAGAAAGTATCATGAAATGTAATGAAGAAGAAATGCTCATGAGAGGCATGGGAAAAGAAAATTCAGAGAAGAGTTTATCTGTTGCTAAACAGTGGGGTAAAGTTAGTGATGGACGATGTTGAAAAGTTTGACCTACTCCATGCCTTTTTCCTTCTCTTTTCAGAAATAAAGTCTGAATATAGAAGTGGGAAAGCAAAAAGTTTGGGATTAATTAATGTCAGACTAGATGGAATTCAACTGAAATTGCTGAAAAGTAATTCTGATGTGATTGTGAGGCCTGTGAGAAGCATCTACAAAAAAATCATAGCAAATGACGAAGGCCTTTTATAATTAGAAAGAGGATGATATTGGACTCAGCTATCTTTAAGAAGTATGAAAAGGAGGATCCAGGGGCCTCTCAGCCAGTCAGCTTCCCCTCAGTCCTTGGAAAAATCACAGACTAGCTTCTCATGGAGTTTATTTTCAGGCTTGTGAAGTAAAAGAAGACAATAAGAAAGATTTTATGTGGATTTACAGGAAAAAAAGTTTGACCAATTTTATTGCATTTTATGGTGAACTGACTCTCTGTGCAGATGAGAAGGACGTGATAGCCTCTACTCCAGTAAGGCTTTTGTTCCCTACAGTGAAAAATAAGTAAATATATTTTATTATCTATGATTTTTTTCTTTTAGTTTACTATTCCATATACTATATAAACAATTCAAAGCAAATTTGCTACAGAAATGATAATTTTACCTTTCTTTCTTGGTTATTTCAACCTTATTGCCTTACTTTCAGGTAAAACATTTACATTTCAGGAATAAATATTTGCTGATATAATTAAATTCAGAATTTGATATGTTCATAACCATCCACACCTCACCTGTCAAATTAACTACATTCTTAAATATTTATGAATTATTAAAAATATTATCTGACTTTTATAATACTGATGAAATTATTGTTTTAAAAATTACTTCTGGTAATTAACACTCTTAAGTACTCCAATTAAATTATATTACACTTCTACTGTAAATGAAGTTATTATTTTCTGTTTGAAGGGTCAACGTTTCAATCAGTGCAGAAAAAAAATTATTAGACTGAAATAAGTTAATATGCTGAGGACTCAAGGAACATTAAGAGATTCAGTTAGGCAAATAAAACTTCAAATAACATGACTGAAATAAATCACTTTTTATTTAGAAATTAATATTCATTTCATTCTCTAAGAGCAAATCCATATTTTTTACAGTTTAAAATTAGAAATTCATAGATATATAATGTTTTCTGGGGTTTTTTTTTATGTTAGAAATGCAGTTTCTTTAAGAAGCTTCCTGAATATATAAGGAACTTTTCTGTCTCTGAAATTGAGCAACATGTGCATTTGACTGTCCAGTACAAAAGACTTAAAAGTAAGGAAATAATTTGTAAGACTGCAATTAAGACAACATTCAAGATTTAATAAAACAGTATGGAGACATGATGTTTCTCTAAAACATTTCTACCTTATACTTACCTAGGTGTATCTACTCAGAACTGTTCACTGATTTCAGAAGCAAAAATGCATCTGCATAATTTTTAATCCTTTGTGTTACCAGTTTTTTTCAACACACCTAAAAGAGTACAACTTCAATTTCGTATTTCTTCCTTCACCAACAGACCTGTCCTGTAAGTTCCAATCCTATGAAGTCCATTGAAGTTAATAGGTTTACAGGAGCATTCCTGCTAACACACCTCAGAAGATAGCATTTCCAGTGGCATAAAATAAGGAACTCAACTGTATTTGAATTCCTTGTAAATTGTTAAATGATAATAAAAAAGAACAATTTAGTCCAGAAGTCACTGAGGTTTTTTTTTCCACTGACTTAATACCATAGTTTTATTTTTAATAGCTTTCAAAAGCAAAGTAGAAAGATGGACTTGTGTGTTACAGGCTTAGTTTTCTTTAGTGCAATTTCTTAATCTTTTGCATAATTTTCCTATACACATCTAGATTAATAACTGAACTAAAGATGTTAAGAACTCTACCGTCTGCATAATACCAGAATAAAAATAATGAAAATATTTTTTTAGTATTAAACTCTTTGAATGATGTGGCATCTGTCTACAGATAATTTTTAATACACTGAATGTGACAGCAGCAGAAATAATAAAAGGCATGATACTCCCTTAGTCCAGGGAGCAAAACAAGCAAAACAGTCCAAGATGTGAAGATAAAACTACAGTATGTGACAGACTAAAAGAATCAGAAAGGACAATTGTCTCATTGCAGAGTAACAAGCAGCAGAGACAAGAAAAATATTCTCAACTGCTACAAGTGAGCTAAACCCAGGCATGGTCCAGCTCACTGTTCTCTTATTCCTGTAATCTCATTAAACAGTTCAAGGTAAACAGCTGGATAGCTGCATACATCCTGCCCTTCTCTCCACCTCTGAGGTTGCTAAAGCCGTAACTCATTGCAGCAGGGCTACTTCATCCATCTTTCTGTCATTACAAATTCTGAGCTAAACATGGAGGAAATTCCCATTCGGAAGTTGATGACTGGCAGCAAAGACCAGGTAGGGCTAGCCATCCTGTATGTGCTACAAGTTGATTAAGTTTCTATTCCTTGAGCTGGCATCTTAAAAAGTATATTGCTATAAATGGTATATTGCTACTTAAGTTCCTGCCACAAATGCCATGAAACAGTAATAAATTAGTGCAGTATATCACCACTGTAAAACAGTTAATGCAACAAGTAGGATCTGGCTCAGTATGTCTGTGATTCCACATACAACAAAACTAGCTCAGGAATATGGCGGAAAAATGCATGTTTGATCCTGACTTGTCCATGCTCACAGTTGTGCTCTCAGCAAGCTGAATTAGAGGTGTAACACTGTATTCCCCTCTCCCAGCAGGTGTGTAAGAACATTAATCTGTCTATATGTCATCCTGTACTTGTACTCCTCCTAGGTGCTGAGGTCAGCAGAGGCAAGATGTGCTGGCAGGAGCTGTGCCTTCTCCTTTCCAGTAAGAACAGTGCTATTGCTTCTGAGTGAGTTGAGCAAGGCCAAGGACCAGAGTTTCTGAGGTGGCTCATGGAGGACATTGCTGAAACCTCTCCCAGTTCCCTCTCTCCTGGCCCTTGCCCAACAGCTTCAGTAGGGGCCCTGCTGTGGTTCCCGGCTAGGATGGACTGAGCAATGCTGGGTGGGAGCATTGGACCTATTAGCTCACTGCAGATACTGTCATGGCACATGTGATTTTTTAAGTCACTGCCAGAAGCCCCTGGCCCTGGAGTGCTCCAGGGTGCAGGGTCTGGGACCTGTGGGGCCTCAGCCTGGGCCTGCTCTGGGAGGACACCCTGTGTGTCTGGAAATGGGTGATTCTTACCTCCCTGGGGTGAGCTGGGGCTGTGTGGTACTATCTGTGGTAATGGTGTGAGCAACCAATGTCCCTGTTGAGTGACAAACTCCAGCCTTGAGTGTCCTTGTTTGGAGGATCTGAAAGAGTGGGTCTGGCAAGAGACCATCTACACCCTCAGATCCTCTACACATATTTGATTTTCCTGAACCTCTCAAGCAGAGATTTAAACTAAACATCAATGCCATGGTGGACATCTGCAGCCAGCTCTGAGACAGATTTGTCTCCAGATGTCAAATATCAGCTCCAACAACTCTCAAGTTGTTCAACAGCAGCAGAGGGCACCTAGATTTTCAGTGCTCTGACAGCTTGTCCGTCAACAGCAGATCTTAGTGGATCTTGAATTATGAGGGCATTTGACTTATTCTTTAGGGAACTGAGAGTTCCCCATAGACTGACAGCAACTACCACAGCCCCAGACCAGACCACTACTACACATTCTCAGTTTACAGTAAAGAATTTCCCATAGTACAGTGCTATGATCTATGTCTTTTTCCTGGGCACTGATGTAATCAAGGAGTCCAGGACTTGTTTTCTCCCTTTCTTCCTCAGTTCCTTTCCTCCCACTCTTCTGCCCAAATTCATCCCAAGAGAACTCATTACTTCTCTGGTAGGAGTGAAAAAAAATGTCTGTGCAAAGTCCCTTCGTATTTTCTGATCCAAAATATTAAATTACAGCTACCCCTGCATAGATGTTTTTTCAAGCCAGTTCCGTGATCATTTACCTTACTGTTAAAGCTAACAGGACACCAGCCAGCATCAGTGTGGGTGCTCTGCTTCAACTGTTGTGCAGCTTTCACATTAGAAGCCACTCGGCTTTTGAATTTTCCTAATCATAAAGTGGTTTGGATTAGAAAGGACCTTAAAAATCATCCCATTCCAAGCCCCATCTCCCCATGGTCAGGGACAGCTTCCACTAGACCAGATTGCTCTAAGTTCCATCCAACCTAGCCTTGAACACTTCCAGGGATACACAACTGCTCTGGGCAACCTGTGCCAGTATCTTACTGCCCTCACAGATACGTGTAGATATTTCTTTCTTACTTCCTTACAGCTAATCTCAACCTACGCTACTTCAGTTTAAGGCAATTGCCCTTTTTGTATCAATACATGCTCTTGTAAAAAGTCCAACCACAGCCTCCTTGTAGCCCCCCTTTTGGTACTGGAAGTTTCTCTCAGGTCTCCCCAGAGCCCTCTCTTCTCCAGGGTGTACAACCCCAGCTCTCTCAGCCTCTCTTCATAGGAGAGATGCTCTAGTGCTCTGATCATCTTTGTTTCCCTCCTGTGGACTTGCTCCACATCTTTCTTATACCGTGGACCTCAAAGCTGGGCACAGTGCTCCATGTGGAGTCTCTCTCAAGTGACCAGAGTGGAGGGAGAGAATCAGCTCCCTCAACCTCCTAGTCATGCTCCTTTTGATGCAGCCTGGGATACAGTTGGCTTTCTGAGCTTCTCATTCATCAAAACCCCAAGTCCATCTTCTCAGGATTACTTTCAATCCATTGTTTGCCCAGCCTGTGTCTGTGCTTGGGATTGCTTCAACCCAGGTGCAGGACTTTGCATTCGGCCTTGTTGAACTTCGTAGGGTTAGTACAGGGCTGCCTCTCAAGTTCCCACGGGATGGCATCCCTTCCCTTCAGCATGTAAAACACACCACACAGCCTGGTGTCAGGAACTTTAGTTTGAAGCCCTCTTTACCAGTTTGGCAAACCTATTATCAAAGATGCTGTTCTCTTTCTCTGACGGGTGGACCGCATCAGCCCCTAGTGTACCAGATTTCTCAAAGTGAGTCCCATGGTCCAACTAGCCTAACCTCTTGCTGTGGCACCAATTCTGTAACTATAATCTGCCAAACTCAACTGGCCATTTCAAACCCCTAATCATAGAGAAATTTTAATTGTATGTCTGTCTGTGCACGCTTGAGTACACATTCCACACACCACAGTAATAGAGATTACTGATGTATGCAGTAGACAAATGTAATAACTGCACCTAGAGCTCTGGAAAGATAAAAGAAACGTTTTGTAGTTTTTGAGCAGGTATAATAGTATTCTGAGGTTTTAGATGAACAGAGTTTTCTGTTGTTTTGTTTTTTTTCTCCTAAAGAGAAGAATGTTGGTTTTAGTCTGTAGATACCATGCCTCAATTGATAGCAGCTCCTCAGAAATCACTAAGGATACATGATGCTCATACTAGATAAATTAAACAATTTAGGGAAAAAGTTTTGGAGTGCTCATGGATTAGTGCAAATATATCACCTCTTCAAGCCGTCTGGAACGGGAAGTTTAAAATCCAGAACAAATAAGAAAATCTATGTATTTTCAGTATTTGGATATTACAAAACTATATTGCATGAAATACATTATTGCTCTCATGATAGAAAAGGAACTGAGTGTAATGGTTTTCCTTCTGTTTTCATTTTCTCTGCTCTCTGGAGTTTCTGCTGAGAGGAATAGAACTGGCTTCCCTGACAGAGTAACAAATTCGATTTAAGAGTAACATGGCTGGTTTTCTGAAAAGTTTGTGTTTTGCAAGGATGTGCCACAATATGAACAAAGGAGAAGGGAATTGTACTTTCTTTCATATCTCCATCTTTTGCTTGCAACTCAAACTATTTTAAGGTTTTTGAGCTGCCAAGTTGTTTTGGTGGAAATCTGTCATGTTGAAAAATCTTAAAGCCAGACTTTAAAGGATCAAGTTATGAAAGAATACATTGCCTTTTCTTCCAAACAGTGCCCTAGTAAAACTAAGTATCGGTGCCTCAGGGCAGTAGAAGCATAATTCCTGAGGCATTCATATTTCATGTTAAGTACACATTGCCGTGAGTTTTGTGATTCTACTTAGAAATAATTGCATTTATTTACAATCAGGTGTTCTGCCCTTCAGGAAGATGGGAAGGAAATCATCTTGCAGACAAATCTGCTAACAGTGGTGATGTAAAACTTAAAAACTTTTTGTTATATTATGCACTCTTTCATAGTGAATATTAATTCATTGATATATATTTTAGCATTTCTATATTAAAAGGATATTTCAAAAACATTTCTACTAAAAAGATTTATGTTTGGAAAGAAAAGCCTTTAAGTCTAGAAATGTGTGTTATCATAATATTATCTGGCAGGAAATTAACATACTGCTTGTCTTAGTGATATCAATCTTTTCAATGCCAATTTGCAATTACATAATTGATGGCATACAAGCAACTTTATGAAGGTGTTAATGATGCACAGCAGACCAAATAAGCTACTCCCATATGTCAGGAAACAGTTCTAATAACTTCCTCATACAAATATTCACTCCTATGAGTAATTCTTTAAGACCTCTTCTACAGCGAAAGGGGAAATAGATACATGTTGATATGAAAACAGTGTTTCCACCACCACTCACAACTACTTATGATTGTGATCCAAAACCATAACTTTGTGTCTTGAGCTTTATTCTTGACTTTTGGTACATTCATCCTTGTGCTACATAGTCATGTGCCTAAGCGTCATAATTCTGCCTTTGGAAAAAGGATTAACATCTCCCATGACGTTCAGAAAAACTGCACTTAGCAGCCTGCCTAGCTTGAACAATTTCCAGAAATCAGTGTTGATTCAATGTTGAGATTATTGAACACACTATGGTGTGAGCACACAATATGGTATTTGTGCATAAAGAAATGGATTTATATGCTTATCAATTATCTCCAATCCTATCTCCTTAAATTAGACAAAATAAAAAATTTAGAAATTTCTTTGATCTATGACAGAGAAGTTCAAAGATTTCTTTCACAGTTTTGCTTTTCTTTTCCCTTGCGGTATAACTGGAGTTGAATGGGAAGCACTCTTGTGCTATGTACACAGATTTCATTATAGTAACTTAAGTGTATTACTTATTTATATAGAATCCCTTTGTTGCCAGAATTTTCAGGCCCTGTCTGACTTTTATCTAGATGAATGCTTGCATGTAAAGTGGTCACTTTAGAATAATGCTTCTAGAAGTAAGTGGAAGTCAGGAAGCACCATTTTGGGACTACTGAATTTGAATTACATTATATAATAAGCATTTAAAACCTGGTACTGCACTCACCAAAAGTGGTATCATAATGAGATCATTCTTCCATTTAAAATATGTAGAATCCTCATGCAGATAGGTAATAAAGGATAATGTTCTTTGGAAGAAATGATGTCTCTAAACTCCAGTATCCCAAAGAAAAGAACACCTGTCTCATGCAGAGACTGATTCTGCAGCATACTTACCAGAGGCTCAGTGAACTCCATTCCACAGCTGTGCAGTTCAGACAATGGGAAACCACCATCAAAGTATATAGCATGCAACAGTTTGACTTATCATTGTTTCAAAACATATGTCATCCTAGTCTTTTGATTATATGCTGTTTTGCAAGGAAGGAATTCAGCAGAGTGCTATTCTTTCCTTATACTTCACTTTCCAGTCTCTTTTTTACCTTTAGAACTCTGGCTATGGGCTAATATCTTATCTAGCACCCATCTATGGAGAGCCTTTGGATGTCAAGAATAAGAGAATATAGCAAGATAATGTGAGGAATTATGCCAAGGGAAGTGCTACTGTAGGCTTGACTGCTCTTGTACTTTTCTGCTTAGTTTCTGACCCTACTCAATGTCAGTAAATGAGATGGACCTTTGGTCTATCACAGAACAGTCTCATTCTTGGTCTTACATTGAATTTTTTAATATAAGAGCCAAACCTAGATTTATATGTAACTTGATATTTAGCACCAAAAAAAAACACCCAACAGTTTAAGTTGGATGAATTTTCTTGTGTATTGGTTTGGCACAGCCTGGTTTTGGGTAGCAGGGGGGCCGCAAAGATGGCTCCTGTGAGAAGCTGCTGGAAACTTCCCACCATGTCCAGCAGAGCCAATGGCTGACAGCTCTTAAGATGGACATGCTGCTGGCCAGAACTGGGCCAATGAGAGAGGCTGATTAACGCCTCTGTGATGACATATTTAAGAAGAAAATCAAAACATAGTCACCGTTTTTTGCTGCTAGTCAAAGAAGAGGAGGACATGAGAATACGTGAGGGAAAACAACACAGTAACACCAAGGTCAGTGGAGAAGGATGGGAAGGAGGTGCTCCAGGTGCTGGAGCAAAGATTCTTCTGTAGGCCATGGTGAAGACCATGGGGAAGCAGGTTGTCCCCCTGCAGCCCATGGGTCCACGGTGAATGCAGAGATCCACCCACAGCCCGTGGGGGAGGTGCCCACGCCAGAGCAGGTGGATGCCTGGAGGAGGCTGTGATCCAGTGGAAGACCCGATGGAGAAAGAGGGCCCTTGCTTCCAGGACGGAGAAGCCTGTCCTTGGAGGGCTGCACCCCGTGGAAAGAGACATCCACACCACAGCAGTTTTGGGAGGATTGTGGGCCCATGGGAGGGGCTCAGGCTGCAGCAGGGGCAGTTTGGCTGCTCCTCGTGAGAGGGGACCCACGTCGGGAAGTTTGCGGAGGATTGTCTCCCTTGGGAGGGACCCCACAGCCTCCCAGGGGAAGGACTCTTCTCCTGGAGCAGCAGAAGAAAATCCTGGTGATGGACTGACCAAAACTCCGTGCCCTGCCTCCCCGTGTTGTCGGTGGGAAGGGGGAAGAGCCTGGGGGGAGGAGAAGGTGTTTTTAGGGCTTATTTTATTTCTCATTATCCTCCTCTGATTCTGTTAAATAAATTTCACTTAGCAACCAAGGTTGAGCCTGTTTTGCCCTTGAAATATTTCTCCCACTCTCCTTATTTCACCCATGAAGCCTCCGTTAACCCTTCTTCCTTTTTTCCCTCCTTTTGCCCAGCTGTGTTAGGGGAGGGGGAGCGAGCGACTCTTGTGGGTGCCTGGCATCGGGCCAGCATCAAACCACGACAACTTAAAATATGCAATTTTTTGAAAATAAATACGTAATAGTGACCTGTAGATCAGAATCACAGAATCAAGATATTTGGAAAGGAACTCTGGCAACTGTCAAATCAAATTCCCTTGATCAAATGGGATCAGCTAAATCAGGTTGACCAAGACGACGAACAATCAGTTTTTCAATATTCCCAAAAATGGCGACTCTTCAGCCTCTCTAGGTAACCTGTGTCAGTGTTTGACCACCCTCACAATAATTTTTATGCTTCTGTTTACATGGAATTTCCTGTATTTCAGTTTCTGCCCATTGCCTCTTTCCCTGTCACAGAGTACCACAGAGGAAACACTGTCTCTGTCTTCTTTATTCATTACTATCACAGACTGACCAGGGAAGGTGGTTGTCCCACTCCACACTACACTGATGTGTCCCAACCCCTGGTACTCTGTTCAGTTTCAGGTTCTTCAGAATAAGAATCCAATGAAACTATAAGAGTGTGTCCAGAGGAGGGAGACAAGATGGTGAAATATCTTGAGGGCACGACTTACAAGGTGTGGCTGAGGTCACTTTTGTAGTTCAATCTGGAGAAGAGAAGGCTGAGGTGCGACTTCACCACAGTCTACAGTTTCTTCAAGGGAGTCAGCAGAAGGAGATCAGAAACTGCTGATCTCCCCTCTGGTGATCAGTAATAGGACATGAGTAAATGGAATGAGGCTGCATCAGGAGAAGCTCAGATTAGACATTAGAAAAAGTTTCTTCACAGAGAGAGTGACTGGTCACTGAAGGATTTCTTCATCCCGTTGAGCTCCCTCTGGATGACAACACGTCTGTATGGTGTACCACCACTCCCTCCTAGTTTGTGTCACTTGCTGAGAATAATTTGCATTCTTCCCCACCCTCCAGTTCTGTAATGAGGGTGTTGAACAGTATTAGACCCAGCATATACACTTGGGGTACTCCACTAGTAACTGGACTGAACTCCAAAAGGCCTGCAGGTGTGCACTGATCAAAAATATTTGAACCTTGCACTTCAGCCAGTTTTCAGCCCACCTCTGCGTCCATATATCTATTTCATATTGCCTCATGATTTTCCTTTCATATATCCGTAGTCACTACTCTTAATTTCCTTGTTCTTCGCATATTTGGAAATGGCTTTGAAGAGGATTAGCTCCATTACATTCCCAGGGATCAAGGACAAGCTGACCAACCTGTAGTGTCTCAAATCTAAATGTTTGAACAAAACACAATCGTTTTAGTTAAAACCAAAATATTTAGACACTGCCTGCTCTGACAGAGTAGACAGTCATAAAGAGAAGATAGATGAAAAGAACATTTGAGAAGCAAGACACAAAATTGACAAATCTGAATTAGAAATGGTAAATTACCCCTATGATTCTAAAAATGGTGGAAGAGAAAAGATGTCTCATTGTTTGAACTGTTAAATGTTAATGTCTCAGGAGAAAATGACTTTTACTTAGTTTTATTAGCATTTAGACAGAACAGTTCTGTGTCTGTTCATACAGACAGTTCTGTGGCTATACAAGTGGAGTTTGGTTTTCACAAGCAAACCATAATGCCTCTCCAGATTCAAACAGAAGCTTGAGACTCTATTGTGGACTAAAATGTACCTAAATAAGTCAAAGCATGTACTTATGCTGACTGTTATTTTATTGAGTTGCAGCTTGAATAAATATTGGAGATTGACTTAGCATTACTGGTATTTTCCTAACTTTTTATCTTATCTGTGAGGGCTAAAACTAAAGACATTAGAGGTTCATTTCAATTACCAAAGCTTTTCACTGCCGTTCTTTACTGTATAGTATAAAATTAGTCTTCTATACAATTAGGACAATTTTTTCCTTCTGGAACAAGGAAGTAATCATACAATGACTTTTGTTCCAGAAGGAATGGACCTGCCTAATATCAGGCTTCTTACCCAGTGGAGTTTCTATATTTGAGGTGGGCATTTCCATATAATTAGTGTTTATCATCTGGATGGAGTTTTTAAAGTTAATTGTTGCAGTCTGGCGTGGGTGATACCGCAACCTTCCGGAAGCGTCTGCATCAGTGGCAAAGAATAGGGAAGGGTCTTTGCATAGGTTGTTCAGAGATGTTTATTCCAGCAAGTCTGGGAGCGAAGACGAGGATCAAGGAAATGTTCCAGGGTAAAGTATAGGCTCCTTGTGTGGAGGGAACATTCGGGCTGGCCAATAGGGGA
>VYZQ01036452.1:8505-28075 GCA_013400655.1 Mystacornis crossleyi
TTTGTGTGTTTGAAGAATAAATGCAAGGGACAGCAAAATTACATCTCCTTGTTTTCCTGTTGCCAACACTGCAGTATTTCATACAGAGCAGTTTATGTGAGAAGCATTTTCCCTTTCATTTCCAAGTGCAGCATTTCAAAGCCTTGTGCCAGGCTTGAACCAACACTGTGGCTGCCAGCACGACTCACAGCTACTTTGGCAGAACAGTATCTGCCAGTGACTGGAAGAGAAAATCTCACTGATGCTTCAGGCACAACTCTGTGACAACAACAGAGTAATCAACTTTTGAAGCCGACCATTTCAATCCGTGCATACCAAGAGTAGGAGAAACCTTCCACCCGCATATCTGGTGTGTCCCTGAACAAGATATGCAAGTGTTTTAAACTTTGTGAATTAAGATTAAAGTACAGAATACACAGCTGAGCCAATGGAAAAGAGATTCTGCTTTACAGTAACATGTTACTTGTGATTCCTGTCAAGACTGTGGGAGGTAAAATCTCTGAAAAATAAATCACTTCCTTAGAAATTTTGACACTGTGAGAAGCACTGTAGCAGAGAACCTACCCTTTGAAGTTTTGCTTTCAGTGGGCTTCACATGTGTCTAGACTACCTTTCAGCAAGGCTCTTGGACACAGGCTTCACAATTTTGGGAGCTCCACTGAGGCTGTGAGCATGGAGCAAGCAGGAAGAGGCCAAAGGCAGCTCTGTTTCCTTCAGATCACAGGAGTCTCTGTGCCAGCTGCCTTCCAACCAGAGCAATGAGAGACTCGAGACAAAGGTTTTGGAGTAAGTTTGGAAATTTTCTGAACCATTTCAGGGGTGTCTTTTCTCTGTTTTTACCTGATAGAGCCACTGGAAATAGAAATGAAAATGAAAACCACAGCTTGTGAGTGCTCTTAAAGCTGATGTTATTCCTCCACAGCCTCAAGCACTTTCTTACTGTTACTGTATATTATGTTTTTACAGTTTTAGAAAATTGTGAGTAAAATGTTTTTCAGCTTGTTTATTATTCCATATGTCAAAGGCAAAGCTTTCCCCTTTGCTTCCACTGAATCTAAAAGTGACAAGGCTGCTCTTCTTTAACAAGTCATATAGCACCTTATTCTGCCAAGACATCTTTGTTTGTGCACCAGCCACATCAAATGCAGTTAGTGCAGGATTGGGAATGCTGTTTATTAGTTAACCACAGCTGCAGAACTAGCAGATGGAGCAGAGCACATTTTTGTTGAAGATCACAAAAGTAATGACTACTGTTCTTTTCTTTTTCATTTTTAATCTGTCATTTCTTCACAATGGAGTTGCAGATTTCGTTAGAGACTTCATAGGCTGGTACAGAAACCACAGTATCCATTACATTTAATTACTCCCCCATTTGTTTAAACAGTGAGTGATTTTATTAAATTGAATTATTTTGCTCTGCAGCTTACATGAGAAAGGGGCATTATAATTACAATCAGGTTGGCATTTTAAAGTTATAACATTTGTAAGCTACAGGAAAATTTTCCAAAGCCCTGTAGAAATTACATGCATATTTAAATGCCAACAAAATTTGCTCACATAACACCTTTAAAAATCTCTTTCTCCGTTCTATGAGCTGAAACTGAGATCCCAGCTGAGGGGTAACAAATCAAAATGACCGAGTGGCCAGCAAAACCTGTGTCCTCTGAGAGCCCCCAGAGCAAAGACAATGCAGTGCCAAGGAGGCAGCAGCAAGACGGGGGCTGCTCACTGTTACTTAGAACAATTCCCGCTGCCTTAACTGAAAGCAACGAGCGAAACAATAAAGAAGTAAGAATTCTTAGTCTTTTCATTTCCAGCATCCTGTCCAATGAAGGAAGTGCCACCATTGGTCTTAATCACCAGGATTTCAGGTCATACCAGTTCCCTTATTCTGATGAAGTTTCCCTTCCCTTTACAGCCTTTGCACTGGACCCTCCACACCTCCAGCTTTCATACCCACACCTAAAGCTTCATAGAATCCAGATGTCTGTCCCAAGGACCTGGTATCAGTCTACAGCTTCCTTACAAGGGGAAGTGGAGGGTCAGGGACTCAGGGACTGGTCCAGGGACAGAACCCAAGGGAATGGCATGAAGCTGCATCAGGGCAGGTTTAGGTTGAATATTAGGAAAAGATTTTTCACCCAGAGGGTGTTGGAGCACTGAACAGGCTCCCCAGAGAAGTGGTCGTGGCCAATTAAACCTATTGCTACATCCTACAATGCACATAGAGCATGAAGCTTATACTCATGGTCTACATGAAGAGATGAGTTTTGTCAGGGCTCTTGCCACAAAACATTAAAACATTGCCACCAGCATTTAATAGTAATTCCATTAAGGATGGAAGATTACCTCTTCTGCAAATGAAAAGTGGGTATGACCAAAAGGAGTAACTGTGTGAGGTGATTTTTCACTGAGGCTAACAGAAAAGTGGGGTGAATAAGAAGGAGCTTTTTCTCATGATACGTCAAAAGAACTTGGGGTGGGGGGACAGAGAAATGAAGGCTGGGTTTGGCAGTACAGTCGTGTGTCACTCAATACAGTGGACTAGAAGAGGGGTTTTATTACAGCTCTGATGTTGCTCAGCTGCTTGCATTTGGTCAAGACCCCCAGGGCTCCTCGTGCCTGTACTCTGCTCTCCTGTCTGCTTGGCCTTCTGGACACGAGCCCGCAGGCTGTGAGTCTTTGTATGTCATCCACTTCCATGGAACACTGGCCTTGGCAGAGGGGCCTAAAAAGTACCAAAATCCTCCCAAAACTCACACCCATCTATGAAGGAGTTCTGATGATGGCATTAACACATTCCTGAGATGCACATTTAGAGAATATAACATGCAGAACTGCTCTGACAATGTCATGCAGAGAGGATTTATGGCATGTGCCATGATTTCATGACCAAGTCTGTCAGTGCTTCAAAGAGCAAATCATTTCAGTGTCTTAAGTCCTCAACCAGACGAAGATGTTGAGAAATAAATGCCAAATGACAGCAGCCATTGTAGCTACAGCCAGGGCTGAGTGTCAGTCTAGAGCTAAGGCTTTATAAAACTTGAATGAAATGGGCCATGGCAAGCAGAACCATTACAATGATGATAAAATTCTTCATTGCCAGTTTGTCACTCAGCCACTGGCCAAGAACCACCAAGATCAGTGGTGGGAGCCATATCTGTGGGCAACTTTTATTACACTGAGATCTATTGCACTGGTCAGGGAAAGTGAAGATACTGTAACCCTCTCTCTCCCCCAGAATCACCTCAAAGTGTCTCTTACAGCTCACAGCAAGCCTGCAAATGTGTTCCTGCACCAGCTAAATGTCCCTCTACGACAAGAGAAACCTTTGCTCTCCATTTAAAGCAGCTTTAGCCAGCATCAAATATAGGCCTTTGTCCCCAATAAGAAGATAATGTATATTGCAGGTTCCTTCCATGAGCAGCATTTTTCAGTCTGAGTGTGTTTCTGTGCTTGAAGTTACTGGACATCTTGAAGAAAANTCTAGCAACATGTCCTCAGAAGATATGTCCAACCTTGACTAAACCGAAGGAATCCAACAAATCAGTGGATCTACATCCAACTGATAAAAAATTCTACATTTTTCTTCCCACAGACTGCTTGCAATTGCCACCCACTTTCTATCCTTTCCTGTTGAGAATCAAAAAGAGAACACAGTAGCCAGAGAATCAAATTATAAAACAGTGAAATAAGTCAGAAAACTGCAAGGCATCAGTCAGAACAGAACATTGTCTGTGACACAGGAGATTTTTGATGCCTCATTTTCNGATAATGTATATTGCAGGTTCCTTCCATGAGCAGCATTTTTCAGTCTGAGTGTGTTTCTGTGCTTGAAGTTACTGGACATCTTGAAGAAAAATGGGAGAGGTTTCCCAGATTCAGAATTACTAGGAGCTGCTAGGATTGAGACTGTGAAACCAAGGCTCTGAATACACAGAATTAGACTCTGCCAGCAAACTGCTGCTCTATGCTGTCCTCGGGATGCTCAAACCCAGCCCAGTCACTTAACCAAAGGTAAGATTGCTTTGCTGTGAAAGATAACCTGCCTGCACCTCTGGCCCAGAGTGGATGGCTTATATCCAATATTAATATGTTATTGATGTGAAGATTCACACCAATGATAGTCATTAAAAAATGAGGATCACTTGATGGATTCAAAGAAAGAATGAATCCTCCAATCTCTCTCTACCAGGATTTCCCCCTCACCACAGTCTCTGACATGCACACTGCAGCTGAGCCAAGCCAAAAGAAGGTTAATTCCACAAACCAACGGAGGTAGCCCAACTTTAAGAGTGGGGGAAATGCTGAGGATGAAACCCTGCCACAGTGCTCCAAATACAGATCGAGAGGTCTAGCCAGGAAGTTTTTACATCAAAAAACTTTCCTGAGTAGCAGCTGGACAATCCCTTTGCTCTGCAAACCTGGTGATTAAAAACTCAGTGGAAGGTTGAATCCATTCATCTCTCTAAGATTATTTCTACTTACAGAAACATGAAGTTCTCTTAAACATAAAAAAAGGAGAAGAAAACAGCATTGGGGTCAAAAAATGCTTTGAAGACTCATGGAATTCAGACACAGTGAATTCCTTCTNTGCCATCCAATGTTTTCAAAATGCACTGGTGAACTGTATAAATAGAATAATGGGTGCTGGGCACTTCACCTGTTCTCAGACTGGACTTCACACTTGTAACACAACCAAAATTTATTTTTTCAGAAATAAATCGTTCTCTCTGAAACAAGCACATATGCAGCAGAGAAAGACAAATCCCTTCCATGTAGAAATCTGTAAACAATAAAACCAAATCAGTCACTTTAAAATTATTTGTGTTTTACTTCTGTGTCTAATAGGATCTCAAGTGTTTGTACGAACTGGGTTTATCAGTTTAAAGCATCTTTAATTCAGGAATTCTAGAAATCAATCAAAAACTAACTCAGTCTCTAGGGCAGATAAATCTTAGAGGGCATTTACAGAACTCTGTGCTCTTGAAATAAAATCATCTTGTATATCCATGTGCCAAAACAGGCTATCATGTATCTAGAGTTAATGAGGTCTTCGTAGACAAGCTGGCATAGGAATATTTTCCAATTAAGATATTTATGTGTGTCTTTATCTGATATAGATAAATAGACATCAGATATTTATATCAGGTATAGTTGCAGGGAAACACACACTAGAATGTATTAAATGATCCCACTAAAAGTTTTATAACTGCACACTGTTATGTATGTGCCATGCACAGCCTGAACATAATACATCATCAACACATACTCTAAAAATGTCATTTTAAATTTGAAAATAATTAGTGGCACTACACTTTATATGATTTTAAATAATATAGGACATCAGCTAAAACTTCAGTGCTCTCTTAAAAGTTATAGCTCCAGTAATTTCCAATTCATAAAAAAAACAGCTGAGGGCTTTATTATGCTTTGGGCTCCCAAATAGATAGAATTTCTCCTTGCAGAAGGACTTAAAGGATCTGGGATGAATAAGAGATATGTTTGATCTGTTGACTTACACAGGTATTTGTAAAATGGAGTTGGTTGCACTGATTGCAGATACGTCGCGCAGATTATTATTGTCAGAGGCATCCCCAGGCCTCCAGTTCAAGAAGGGCAAAGGTATTTCTGAATTTCCAAATGTATTTCTTAGCACTTATGCATGCGTCTGGCTACTTGGAATTGCTGTCAGAGAAAGGAATCCTTGAAGGAGCAGTGTGGTCTTCCACAGACCCCAAATCAATCACTCTGGGAAGGGAACCTCTGATCCTCTCAGAGAATTAGTGGCAGACGCTTGGCTAATTTGCTCCAGAAAACCTCACACAACAGAGTTTCTCTTCTCCCCAAGGCTGGCTTTGCTCTGTTTTGTTTTCCCCATATTCCTGATTTGCAGGCCACCCTGGGATTCACCACAAGGATGTGCAGCACTGAGCAGGAGAACAACTCTCACAAAAGCAACACCGTTCACCCGTTTGAGGGATGCTGCCTCTTCCCCTTTGCTGGTACCTGCCAAGGTTACACTGAGTACAGACAGCCTGGGAGATGGGAATAGAGAACAGCATCCAAAACCTTCCACAAAAGACTTAATTTTAAAGCCATTTACCGAGTCTTTCATGATAGGCATTTCCAGAAGGTCAGAACTCTTCCCAGTGACTCAACCTGGGAACCCCAAAACACAGCTCCTCCGAATGACACATACCCCTGGAGAGTGTCAGCCAGGGAGTGCATAATATGTGCTCAAGGAAGTCAGTGTTCACTGAGGCAATTAAATATCATGCTTTATATTGCTGTCACTTGTAATTTAGTTATACTGGAAAGGAAGAATGGGTTGTCTATGCAATTGCTATCATAAACATCACTGAGTCTGTGTGGAGAGATTCACAATAAAACACTAAGCTGCCATTATCTCAGTGGCAGGCCTGTCCTCTCACAGAGCAGTAAGTAATAACTCTTTCACATTTGCAAAAGAAAGCAATATTTGCACTGCAAGGATGTGTCCTGTTAGTTTGAAAATAATGTCAATAAGGTGCTCTCCTTAGAAACGTCTCCACCATCCAATTGTTTCCCAATCACAATTCATTTACTCAAGGACTGCACTCTGCTAGAGAGTAGGAATGATCCCGCTCTCATAATTACTACTCCTATGTGCAAACATTGACAGCACAGAGGCAATTCTGGCTGATTTAGCCAAGTGAAAGGTTAATGCTCGGGAGCTGCCGCCAGAATATTTCTTCCAGCAGGAAGATATTCAGTGTGCAATAAAACCTTCCCCCAGCTACTGTTAAACCCTTGTGCCAGGGCTTTGCTAAACATGGCTTCAGAGAGAAAGCAAGTGCTGACACACAGGGACAGGAGCCTGCCTGGATCATCCATACCTGACACTGCACAACAAAAAAACCCACGAACCTGCACAGTGAAAATCTTCAACAGTTCTGATTCCCCTTTTTGTGCTGAAATGTACCTCCCTGGCACTCCACCAAGAGGGATTTAAGATAAAAATAATTACATTTTATCCACTCCAAGAGGAATTTCATACAGAGACAAGACATTTTATCAATTATTGGTTTGGGGTTTTTTTATCTGTGACCTCAAATACATCACTCTCACAGTAACAAGGCAGTTACTGCACACTAGTTTACACTTTTCAGGATGCTCCATCGAAGGAAAAGCACTCAAGGGAGTCAAGTTACAAATTTCTTGGTGGACAGTTATTGATCTTTCTCAACTTTTAAGGTCATCATTGGAAGATGTAGGATATTTATCATGTCTGAAACATACTAGAGGAAAAGACTAAACTGAGTCATTAAAAAAAAAAAAATAAAGTAACCAGGTTCTTGTGCTGTCCCAGACTAGCAATAAATTGAATCAACAGCTATGTAGACAGACAGATTATACATCACACACACACTGGCAGCACTCCCATATCACGTGGTGCAGGCACAGAGTTACTCACATTCACACAGGACCTACATTCTCACAAGACCCACACTGAATTTCAGATGCTGCCGCCTTAGGCTGTGACAGACAGTCCTGTCCTAGGGGAGGTGAAGGATCCATTGGGATTTCATTCTAATCAACATTTTTTTTTGCAACAGGAGATCGATGGTGCCCCACACGTGATGGTTTGAAGCAGACTGATCTTTAGAGAATAATAGCCAGTCCTCCCAAAACCCCTGTATCGTATCTCACACTGAGAAGCCAAAAATGGATAGAACTTAACACTCCTTATTCCCAGGCTGCATCTTGAAAGACAGAGGCTAAATCACATATTGCCTCAGGAAGTTAATTCAGGCTGTTGTAAACTAAGATAAACAAGGGTAAAGGTCTAATATTTTGCTATGTTTATTGAAATTCTCAACATCTTTTCAAGGAGGTGACTCTCTCCTTTGATGAAAGGCAACTTTAATTGAAATAGGTGTTAGGTGGCTGTCTGGTGTATCAATTGCTCCATCTTTCTCCAGTGAGATAAAGTGAAGGGAATTGAAGCTGCTAATGATCATGCACATGAATACATCAGGAAATAACTAAGTTAGCCCTCATGTACATGTACTGCAGCACAGCTGTGAGCAAAATGAGCATTATTTTATTTTATTTTTAACAGTAGCCCTATTTACTCTGTCATCAGGCCAGTATTTTTTTATCATTCTTCCACAGCCACTGATAATTACCCAATATATTTTGCAAACTGCAAGTATGTTTTCGGAGCAGAAATGGCACTTAGACACAGATTGAGTCCAATTGGCTTCGCTGGCTGCTCCACAGAGGAACGGCCATCATATGACTTTTAATCTCCTATGAAACAAAATGATTAAACTGTCAATATCAGGATGAGCCACCATGACGGCCGCCCTGATGGAATGGTGCCTCTGAACTGCTCCTAATAATATGTATGCAAGGAATAGATTTTTCTTTATAATGCATGTAATTAGAGTACAGGACAAAATGTTCTGTTCAAATTCATGACATGCACAACTAATAGAGAAGGAGAGAATGAGGCCCTTGGCTATTTATTTGCATAAAAAGGCTCTAATATAGGATATACTTTAGAGAAATTAGTTTTTAATCTAGGTGACTAGATGAGATTTTAACCCTGAACTGGTTTTGAGCTGACCTGGGAGAATTTATGCAGACATGAATGTGATGCCCTGGAAACCAGATGGGTGTCACTTTTTCATTAATTTTTGAATATCTTGTGTAGTCAAGGGATGTTGCAGTGGGGTCTCCTGCAGAAGACCCCACTGCAACAAAGGGGAGCAGAAAATCAGTCCTTCTAGAGGCTCACCTTATGCTAATTTACTTTGGTGAGACCGAACCAAAAAAGAAGATAGAAATTTTAGCAGGAATATATTCTTTGTAAATTTGGGTTTGGAGGAGTCAGATACATTGATTCAGCAGTGATTCCCCCTGCTTGACCTGTATAAAAGCAAAACCTACAGCTGTAGCTTTCTATGAATACGTTATGAATATGAATAAGTAGGGCAAGTAACTCTCCCAGCACAAGTCTATTGCAGACACTACTGCTCTGCAATTTTAACGTAACTGATCTGACAAGTCCTTGAAGGAGCACTTCAGAACACAACTGTTGCTCAGACAGCACTGCTCATTTCATGGCTGATATAGGAAATGTGTGGCAACTGCAGATTTTGTATCAGGTCAGGGCACACACCTCTCATCCCGTGGGAACAAGGATTCTGAGCATGTCTGAAAAGGACCTGCAGTTCCACCACCTCGGTCCTCGATGAATCACTGTTAACAGCATGAATAGGGACAACAGTAATTTCTACTGTGTCAGACCATTAAGCTATTGCTCATTCTGCATCTTATTAGCAATGCTTAGCTTGAGTCACATCTTGCAAGTTATTTTTATATAAAAGCAATCTTTTGAATAATCAGCAGGGACTTGGGAGGCGCCCCAGTCATTGCTGGTGGTGTTTCAGGTGCTGGGTGACCCTGGATGTGCATCAGGGCTCGTTTTGTTGCTAACCTGCTCCTTTTCTCCCAGCACTGCATACAAGCTCCAACAGAGACCCAAGCCCCACCAGTTCCAGAGATTCAGCATCTCCTCAGCATCCCACCTTTGGGATTTCATAGCACAGTGCTGGCCACCCCTGGAACGGCAGTCAAACATTTCAGACAGGGAAGGAGCAGCCTAATGAGCACAGAAGCCTCACAGTGGTGAAGGACATGGAGACATAAATTATTTCTGTGAAAATCACCACATTAATTAAGGAGAATACATAATTTTTTTATGGTTTTAGGCTTTGAGGAGGGCAGAGAAGTAAGAACCTTTGATGACTAGGGAAAGGCAAGGGCAAAGCATCTTCTAGTGGCTTGATGACTGAACAGGTCAGAGCAGCAGAGGAAAAGTCAGGGTTTCTGTGCTAGCTGATGAAAAAGATGTTTCTGTGAGCAACTGCAAAGGTTGGAGCCGGCCAGAGCCATTCCGGACTTTGCCTAAGGCTTGGGCAGTCTCAAAGACAATCTATCCACAAATTTCTGTGCTAATTGCTAAATCTACTTTTTGGGGGGAAGCCCAGCTTCCAGTGTGCCATTACTAAAAACTAGTAAAATTTTTTTCCAATATTTGTCTCTGACTGAAAACTCTTCCAATCAAGTTCTTCTGGAGGCTCATATAAATGAATGTTTTCACAAATGACTGTGAAAATATGTCCAGAAAATTGTGTAAATTCTCATTTACATTTCCAACTTTATCTTCCAGCATTGCCAAGAGCTTTCATGAACATACATATTTTTTATCTTGGAAAATAAAAGCTAATAAAGATAATAGATAATTAGAGACGATAATGCAATGACTACATCACATCAAATGAGGAAGATGAGTCTTGAAAGCATTTTTTCCCTCTTGTGGAATTGAGTCATGGCTTAATAAGAAAATAAACCCATATAAAGAACCTCAAAAATGACCGTGAAAGAAAGATGAAGTCTCTTCCCCTGATATTTTAGTCTGAGCATGTGTGAAGAGAGTGAATAAAAATAAAGTGTGGAATATTGAAACTATGTGAATTCAGAGGACAAAAAATTTGGAAAATAAAAGGAAAAAGAAAAATACCTTTAATATATGTTATTCAGGAATTGTGAGACCTATGACTGTCCAGAGCAATGGTGACTCTTTCAGTTAGCCCATGGAATCTCCTCCAGCAACATCAAGCTCTTCAGGCTGCCTCTCTGGAGTTCAGATTTTATAACAAGCAACCCGTCAGAACTCAGTACAGCTGAGCAGTTCTATCACCTGGGAACTCAGAGCTGGCATGAGAAAAGGGGACTCATTTCAAGGTCCTTTGTATCTTTGACAATACCATTGACAGAGGTATTTGGGGGCTCCATGTTCCCAGCTCAGCGCTCGCCCTCTATTACTCTGGAGAAGAAATATAAAAAACCCCAACAAAGTTATTTGTGAGCAAATCCAGATCGTGCAGAAACTGATGGGCATTTCCCTCTGACCACATGTGCTGCCCCAGCCTGGGAAGAATGGCATACTGGATGGAGAAAAAAGACCTCCTGATTGGTGTGAAGCCCAGAAGCAACAGATCTGTAGGCAGTTCGAGGGCTTTCCTGAGTGCTGAGCACATCTGCACAGCACCTGGCACATCTGGGTAATTTCCTGCAGCAATCATGCTCATGCCACTTGACACAGTTGGATTTTTGTTTTGTGTTTCTGTTCTATAATTCTATGATCTTGGCTGTTGAAAATGGGAAATGCAGAGAGAAGTGCTTTTGGAGAATGGCAATGAGGAGCCATAAATGCTTTGCTTATACAGTTCATACATTCCTTGTATCCCCAGCTTTCTTCATGGGCTAATTACTATTCAGGCTCATGTTTTTAGTTTCTGAGCAGTTGGGAAACTTGTTGGAAGGTGTATGCTGAAGCTACACTGTCTCATTATGCTACTTGCTTCCTCAGTTGGAAAAATCATCTCTGACAAGCCACTTTCCTGGGTGCAGAGCTCAAAAGACGCCAAGAGGCTTGGGGCTTGATGAAAGGTATTTGATGTCAATAGCATTTGACATATGCAGGTTTGATATGTTCCTGGCTTCTAAGTGATGCCAAAAATGCAGCTTATGAGAATAATATAAAGGCAGAGGACAGAGATCTAACCTCCTTCAGATAATTGCTCTGAGTTGTTGCAAGGTGACCTTCAGCCCCACACAGACAGCTTGTTGGTGAGAGTGCAAAAACGTTTATCTCTCCCAGTTTTCCACGGGCACTCAGGACGCAGCCGGTGCTGCTAAGAAAATATCACTGCCCGTGTCTGCTGTGCAGGTGGGTGAGATGGTGGCCTTCATCCAAGCACAAAGGGAGCTGTCCTCTGGCTTCCCAGACAGTTGCTGCCTGGGCTGCTTCCTAGTCCCCTTGGTAAGACCAAAGTTTTGGTTTGTAATGAAAGAGACCTGCAGCATGAAACCTTCCAAGGGTATAAATCCACCTCTCCTGTCAGCCTTGTCCTTCTCTCAGACAGGCGTCTGAGATCTGAGTACTGACAAACAGGTGCTGAGGCCAGCATAGATCCTTTTTCCTCAAACAAACAAGGAAGGAGGCTGTGAGGGGTGGATCCTGCAGAGCTTGGCCTGCCCCTCACACCCTGCAGAGCCCAGCTCCTGACTTCATCCCCTTTCAAAGGTATGATTTCCCCCAGCTGAGTCCTGAACTGTACCATTATGTGATTATAATTAAATGCGAGGTGAAACAGGGCATTAATAACATTAAAACACTCAGTGCCTGTGTTCTGAGCTGGAGGCTCAGTCTCTCCCCTGGCAGAGATGGGCACACATCACCATCAAGGGCTCCATTTCCCACCACCAGGGCAGTCACTGCCTGTCCCCAGGGCTGAGGAAACACTCTGCACATGGCATGGAAGTGGCAACTGGATCTACCGAATTCCATAATGTTATTTGTGTGCTCAGGGGACACATCCTCTCTGTCTGCCCTGTGTCAGCACCACTGTCCCAAACACTCAAGGCAGAGCTGACAACCCACATGAACTCAAAACCATGGCCATATCTCCAGGGGGGAAGGAAGGATCTCCAGCTCTCTCCCGCTTGAATGACTCCATCTGCCTGGACAGCCAGCAGGGCCTCGGTCCCTGTTGCCACTGTAGGTCTGGCTGCCACCTCAGCACCTCAGCCTGCTCCAAGTAGAACCCTCCAGAGAGCCTGAACAACCTTGCTGACAGCTCTGCAGCTGGGAGAGCAGCCTCAGGAATGTCCTGAGGAATGGGACATTGGCTATTTCACCCTCCCAGTCACACACAGCTGAATTTGCCCTGCTGAGTCCTCAGCTGCCTCCTCTCACAGTCCCTCCTGGTGCATGCCCAGGTCAGGCTGAATCCCATGCTTGTCAAGAGAGGACAGTGCCCAACAATCCCCCCTAGACCCTTCTGTGGCAGGAAAAGTGATCTCATCCCTTAGGGTGAGGCTGGGGGAGGCCAAGGGCCCTGAGTTTGCACTGCCCACCCTGACCCAGCTGAGTGAACCTGTCACAGACTGGGGGATTACACAGAATCTTCCTGTCTGAAGATTTGGACATTTCCATGAAATTTTGCTCCAAGGTAAAAAACAGCTTTTCACACTATGCTCCCTAATGTAGAAATCAACAGGAAAAACAAGCTTCTCTTTTACTGATTCATTTTCCTTGGTGTCAAAGCAGCACAGAGCCACAAGTCAGGAATATTAATGACATTCTGTCTAGGCTGGGGAGCACCAGTGGCCCCAGAGCCCCTTATCAGCACCAGGAGGGAAGAGAGAGTGAGTCTGTGCCTGCCTCTGCTCACTGAGCACTTCCATAGGTGTATTCCTTCTTTCAACACTCCAAGAGTGACCTCACCTCTCCCCGAATGTCATCAGCTGCAGTTTGTTCTCAGCAAATTGCTTTGCTGTTTAATGAGGGCAATTTCCATGCTTGCTTAAATTTTGCATCTCTTACTGTTGGGGCCAAAATTAATCCGCCCTTCCTTTGGGAAGAATACCTTCTGTACCTCCTCTGGGAAGAATACTTTCTGTCCTCCAGCTGTCCCTGTTCAGGTAGAGCTGCCTGCTGAAAGCCCTCATCCTTGTAAGATGCAATTGTTCCCAGAAAAGACACACAGAGCTTAAAGGTGTTTTTGAAGACTTGTTCACTTAAGGACTTTGGAAAACTGCTGTCCTAAATCTCATAGCTGGAACTCATGGATAGAGTCTGGATGTGGCTGGGATGGACCCATAGCTGCTTTTTAAAGCAAAGTGTAAATACCACAGCATGCTTCAGAATGCAGTGGTACTGCATTCCAGGGATATTTTGCTAAAATCTCGAGAACATAAAATTGTTGTTTTCTACAATAAAATTCAAAATTCTAGCCTGTTTTTGCAAGCTGCAATTCCCAGCTATTCAAATTAATGCCTTTTACCCATGACTGCACTATTTCACTGAGAGCTTGTGTACTTGTAAATGCATCATCCAACTGTTCAGATTTGGTTTGGGCTAGAAATTACATGTACACTTAATAAGACATAATCCTGGTTTGAAAGATGCAGACAGATACATGGTAGGGTACAAAACTCCAAAGTGTAACTGTTGCATACTGTTTATGTATTTCACACAGGTCCTCCAGAAGCTACCCATCAGGAAATGCAAACATCAAACCTGGAGATGACTTTTGAAAACACAGGCCAAAGAAAATGAGGAATTTGCCAAAGACATACAGGGAACTTGAAAGAGCACCCAGAATGGGAGCACGATATCTCAAGTGAAATTTAAAATGTTTGCCCTAAAACTCTCCCTGTTACAACACTACACAGCTGTTGCTCTGCTTGCTTTCTTAGGTATCTCACTCCTTCTTCTTAAATATCTTTAATAATATTAAAAAGAAATAACAGATATGCAGGTGCTTCTATTTATAAGTAGGAAACTTTCTTAGAAGTTCACAAGAACAAAAAAAGCAACGTGTGTTCCCAGGCACAGTAAGATTTCTGAGCAAGCCTTTTTTATTATTCAATTTAAGCACAAGTAAAATATATAGCTGTTTCAGATTTGGTTCCTCTCTGAAACATGCCTCGTAGAACAGTGTTTCTCTCCCCCTGTAATTCTGACTCCACAACACCAGTTTTATTTGCCAGGCCTGGCAAACAATGATCTATCCATCCATGTCATGCATATTATGTCAAATTTATTACGACAGCTTTCCAGCGTATTTTCAGTCAAGGTTTCATTCTTCTTACAGATTCTGCAAATGAGCAACAGTTTTAGTTACAAATGCCTCCCCATGAGGCAGCACTCCTGACAGCAGAACGGAACTTACGGTATTTCTTGCAGAATTGTGACACCCATACAACCAATCATTGTGACACACTGCTGAGAAACACCGTTTTGCTCTGTGGTTGTTATATTCCCAACTCAAAATGAACAGGAGGGATACTGGAAGTCATTCAAGCCTTGATTAGTACTTGACTAGATCAAGCATATATCTTCATGTCCTGATAGGAGAAGACAACCCAAAGAACTAGCTGCCCACAGGCAAGGCCCTGAACCTTGGGCGAGGTTTGACCACAGAACAAATGACACATGCGGAAACATGAATATCAAACATGCACGGAGCAAACCATGCAGCAGAGAGAGCTGCAAGATGTGCCTGACAAATGGTGGCAGTGCTAATGAGTGTCTGGACGAAACGGTTCTGTTCCCTTTTTGTTGGAAAGCACTTGGAACTTCACATTAGCTCTGACCCAGCATAGCTTTAACACCTGCTTAGAGTGAGGCTCGCTGACTCACGTGAAGGTAGATAAATGAAACTGGGGTTTGGGCAGGAAAATGCCCTACCTGGTTGTCCCAGCTGGCAGAGCAAGCACCCAATGCCAGTGGAATATTATTTTCAATCAGGAAATGGAGTCCAGTCCCTGCTTTACAAATGCTCAGCTTTGAAACACTGCAGAGACCAGCTCTGAGCTGCACCGGGAATAAAAGAACTGTCACAGCAGCCCCCCACAACACTTACTGTCTTCTCCTCCCTGCTCACAGCACTTCTTCCCTTTCTGTGACCAGGAAACCCAGCCATGGTCTCACCTCTCCTTCGGTTTTGCCTGCAGAGGAGCCTTGAGCCAGCCCTGGGCACTCCTGTCCACTGAATGCCGCTGGACAGCTGTGTCCAGGCAAAGGAAGAAATGTTTGGGAAAAGCTGGTTCCTGCTTTTGCCAAAGGATTTCCCAATCCTTTCGGCTCTGAAAACCTCACAGTCCATGCAAATTGTAGCAACCCTGGAACTTCTGTTGGCAGAGGTACAACGGGGGTCTGAATGCTTGGGAGCATTATTATCCATTCCATTCTCTGCTGCTCTGACAATCTGTGTCTCACGATGAGCACAGAAATGCTGCATTATCAGCATCAGACCCAGACAAGAGGATTAATGTGATTAGTCATAATTGGACCGAGAAAAACTCATTTTGGAGTTTAGAGGAGTTCTACTGGAGAACTTGCAAGTGCAAAGATATTGAGCATCCAATAACTATTTAACCTAGCACACCGACATTATTCTGCTTTGGAAGTTTATACCAGCAGCTGAAAAAAGCTGGATTTAAACAGCTGTCAGAGAAACTGAAAAGGCTTCACAGCTCTAAAGGTTTGAAGAAAATAAATGCAACCACTAAGGGTATTTTTTAAATCATGGAAAAAATGACATTGAATAAGCTAACAATGGTGAATTTCATACAGCAGTAAACAGGAATATTACTCTTCAGCCCTGGGTTTTACAAAAGAAGCCAATATCATTTGGCAGATAGCAAACTGAGGTACAAAGAAATAAAAAGGGGTTTTGTCCTGGTACCCCAGGAGACCAGCTGGGAGCCACGAACCAAAGGCAGGTCTCCTGCACAGCATCCCAGTGCTTTTCTTATGAGCAACACTACCCATCCACACAGCTTTGAATCTGATGATGATGCTCAGGAGCACAGCAGAGCTCGGGTCTGAGCGGCTGAGCTCCTTCCCTGCCATGGCAGTGGGGTGAGCCCATGAGCTCTGGTCCCACTCCAGCTGGAATCCCTCCCTCGTTGGAGCCGGTGTGCAGGATAAGCCACTCAAGGGCTGACAATGCCTAATTTCCAGCCACAGGGCAGCACTAATTTTCTCTTCCAAATCCCAGTCATCTCAGGATCTGGACCAGATTTTCAGCTCACTGGGAGAATCGCTGCGCCCTGTGGATGTGCTTTCAGGGATGCCAGAGCACATGGAGTGTGCACATCTTAAACCATGAGGGGGACTCCCACCAGGTGAGATCACCCAGCACTGAGAGTGCAGCTTACCAGAGTCAGTTCTCCAGCAAAATAGTGCCATGGTCTAATCCTGAAGCAGCAGTGCTCGGTGACAGCTCTGAGAACCGGGTCCAGAGGGATGAGGTGCTCTTCCAGGCAGTGTGAGCAATAAACTCCTCTGCAGCTCCCAGTTACAATACAGCAGAAGTAGGTGAAAGTCTAATAAACCCCTCAGAGATAAAAATGAACTAAAAAACCCCATCAGCACCTATCCATTGTTGTTCAGGGAACACAACTTCTCCCTTCCATCTTTGCTTACAGCAAAGCACATGCTTAAGTGGTTTCCTGCTGCGGGACGTCTTTGCTGAGCCGGGGCCCGCAGGAGCCATTGATCATTTCCACGGGTAAACAACCTTGTTTTTCACCAAGCAGAGAATACATGGATGCAAAGATGCAGGCTGTGAACGAGAGGGTTTTGCAGCCAGGAAATTCAGGGAATAAGGTTAGCATAAAATTAAAAAAAAAAAAAAAAAAGGAAAGAAAAATTTTGACTCCACCTCTCTCTGAAATCCCTTGGAACCCAATCAGCTTCTTTTCCAATAAAGGACACAGCGAAGTTTCCAAAATATCACATGTTGAGTACAATTCATGCATCCAAGGTCTTTTTATAAAAAAAAACCAACAGCAAAAAACTCCAGGAAATAAAATAGGCATTGGCCCTACCACAGGAAAACTCAGGTTTTGTCATATGAATCAATCAAAACCAGGACAATATTCCTTTGGTTTCAGTATAAACTCTTATTTCCTAACTTTCAGTGAATAACCTCCATTCCAAATGGCCATTTATGTTCAACTACAAAAATAAATCTTCAACCAGAGTACTTCAAGTGAACATTATTGTCCTCAGAGGGGAAAAAACAAGTCCCCTTTCCAGTCACCTGAGAGTAAAACACTTTATTTCCTAATTCTAGAAAGGACTCTACTGAACAGAAGGCTGCCTGTGGCTGCCAGATCATGGATTTCAGGTGGTTTAGGGTTGGGTTTTGGATTTTTTGGGTTTTTTTTTTTTGGTTTGTATTATATTTAATTTTTGGCCTGTAAATGTGGTGGTATGTAAAAGATCAATATTTCTAATTAAAACTCCCATTAATGGAAAATTAAATAATTTCAGGGTCAGATATCATTATTAATTTGCTGAATATAACCAGAATCATTCAAAATATTCTCAGCTTCTGAAAAAAATGGAGAATTCTTGGCCCTCCACATGATTTGCCTCTAGTGGGATTTTTTTTTTTTCATTTCTCCAGATTTCCATATTTTTGAATATTTCCAAGACTGACCAACATTACCCAAAATATGAGAGCTACAGGAAATCAAGGCCAATGAAAATTGACTAAATCAATGTTTTCATATAGATTTTTTTTTCCTTTAGCTTCAGTGAAAGCAGGGGATTGACCTCTCACTTTAGTAACTACTGAGTGTTTAGAAGACCATCAGGAATTTAACAAGCCAAGTGCTGTATTTATCCCATAATTAAAGCCTGCCCTTCCCAGAGGGCACTCCCTTCCCACTTCCTTGAGCACATAATTTTTTCAAAATACATATCGATGTTATTTTCTCTTAAATCTCCTTTAAAAGTGTTCCCATCTGTCACCGTGTGCACTCTCATACTCTAGGGAAAGGATCTAGTTGTGTTTTGGTTGTCCCTTGTTACATCAAAATTGCAGTGTGTTTAACCAGCAAAACACTGCGATTTTCTGTTTCACGTGGAAATTGGAACCTGTGCTATTGGAAATTGGAGCCACAGCCTTATGGACTGGATCCTGGCTGACTTGTTCTTTCTGTTGGTGCCACCTACCCTTTTCTCTTGTGGAGGTGGGCAAATATGGAGATCAGAAAAAAAAAAAAAAAAAAAAAAAACCTAGAAAAAAGTAAAAAGAGAAAAAAAATACCTCAAGTTTGTTGAAATAGATTCTGCCTTGCTTTGGGCTGGTTTTGATTGGCTTCTGTATAATTAGCTCTTGCTCACAGTTTCTGTGATAATTGCACTCTCTATTAATTGAGCATATATTGTACTCCATGCAGTCAGCAAGTGATGAAGCTGTCAGTATTTTGTTAGCTATTACACTGCCTGATTCTTACGGGCTATTTGATATTGGTAACAAATTAGCCAATTTATACGTCATAAATAAGATTCAAAAGCCCTGCTTTATCAGCTGGAGAGAAAAATACTGTTATCTCGGTTGACAAAATGCTTGTACTAAGATTCCAAGTGCCTTTTGGCAGGAATTCATCAGAGCAGATGTATTCCTTCTATCAGGCACCATTTGGTTCAATTATTCTTAATGTTTAATGGCAGAATAATTGAACCAAATGGTAATATATACCCTCATAAAATACTTTCATCAAATGCTTTAATTGCTCGAGCTCTATAACTGCAGTGTCTGAGCGCTTTATTCTGCTTATTGACACTTGACAGACCATGATGTTAATACATTACTTTCATAAATCTCTTGATGAGCTTTATCAGAGGTAAGCACTAAACCCAGGGAAACACGTTCTTCACTGGTAAACGGGCTGGGGAACTGGAACAAACAGGGTGAAAAGCAAAGTGACACAAAGCTGCTTCCTCACAATCCCAGGCACTCCTGTACAGGCACTCTGCAGGAGGAAGGATGAGGGTGGCCATGTCTGTTCTGTGCTTTCAAAACCTGTTCCGGACATCTTCCCCCTTGCCAGGGAGCATCTTGGTCTAAATGGCAAAGCAGTTTCTTGTTTTCTACTTACTGGGCATTTAAGTGTTTGTGCTCTGTCGTGGTTTGACACTGGCCCA
>VYZQ01036454.1:36622-60241 GCA_013400655.1 Mystacornis crossleyi
GTTCTTCCTCATGTTGAGGTGAAACTTCTTGTATTCCTGTCACTTGGCACCACTGAAAAGAGTCTGGCACCATCCTCTTGGCACCCTCCTTTGAGATATTTATGTGCATTAGCAAGATCCTTCTCAGTCTTTTCTTCTCCAGACTGAAAAGGCCTGGCTCTTGCAGTCTCTCCTCATAAGAGAAACAAAGCCACCACACAGCCTAAGATGAATACCAGGAATGGAAAGTTCACCATAAAATCATATTATTTATGAAATTTTGAGCAGCAGAAAACAGAGTTATAGGAAGCGGAAAGTGTCAAATAGCTCCTGTAATAGTTGCCAATGCCCGTGTCTTCAATGTTTAAATCAAGGCAAGCAGGATTGAAGGCAGTGACTCAAAGTGCGCTTCAAAGATGATACAGAGGTCTCAAAAATGAAACATCAACCAAATGCCAAAAAGGCTCTGTTCTTACTTGCAACTAGGTGACTCAGTTGAACCNCAGCATTCCAGAGGTGGCCTCACCAAGGCCAAGCAGAGAGGCAGGATCTTCTCCCTCGATCTGCTGGCCACCCTCTTCCCGATGCACCACAGGATGGTGATTGGCCCTCCTGGTCATGAGGGCACTGCTGGTTCATGGACAANTGGTTTATTTTTTCTCCTTGTCCTTGGGCTTTGGAAGAGGGAGCAAAACAAGGAGGTTGGTGTCAATGCCAGCATGTCTGCTGGAGTAGCCTTGCTCTGCTCTGGGTTCTGCAAGCCAACAACCACTGAGATTCAACCTTTATTTCTCACCCATGCAAGCAAACAAGCAGGAATGCTCTGCTTCCCTCTGTACCTGGGCTAACTCCTGGCACAAAGAGCCCAAACCAAATTCTACAGTCAGTGCTGGGTACAAAGAAGTGAGGGTGAGAGCAGAGTGAGGTGTCTGAAAGGGAGACTTCGCCCTATCCTCCCCATTCCTGCTGGGCTTCCTGAGGCTGACAGTTCCTCGGGGCTCTGGGGGCTCTTTCTGCAGCTGTAAATGTAGTCTTAGGCACAAAGCATTAGCAAGAGATTGAAAATATTTTCAGTTTTGGTTCTCAAAATTAGCTTTGAATCTTATTCCTTTCAAAGTAAGCTTTACGTGTTGAGTGAGAAATCTTTTTAAGCTTCAGTATTTTAGCTTGTCAAATTACTGAAGAGAATCCAAGCTTATTTTTTCTTTTATTTTTACTCTTCAAAAAATGTTGTCTGTCTATAAGGACTGTTTTGGTCTGACATTTTGACAAATTTTGAAAATAGATATCATGTAAAAAAAATTAAAATACTGACAAAAACTTTATTATTTTTCAGAGACCGTCTATGTTCTCTTTTACATTATCCTTCTCTTAACAAATTGACAGCATGGAATGAAATTTTGATCTCCTTTTTTTTAGAGAAAAAAAGCTTCATCTTTTTCTATTTTTTTTTTCATTTTCACCTTGGATGAAGTAACTTCAAAAAGATCCAGTAGTTCTATTCTTTAAATTGGAAAGAACTAATAACAAGAAATCTCATAAATATGTGAGGCAAGAGAAATTCCACCCACTTAGTCTTTTCAAACCATCAAAATTAAGAATTTGATTAAAAAAAAAAGAATTCAAAAAAAATTTTCAGTTCTAAAAACATTACAGGATAATTTTACTGAAGTTATAAATCTCTAATCAAAGTTGGTTTCCCTCCTCCCCCACCCCCAGATACAATGTTGGAGTATTCTAAAATGCAGCCCTCAGTCAAAGTCCAGTTGTAGACATTTTTACAGTAAGACTATGAATGTGCCAGAATCAGTATAACTTTTTAAAAATTGGTAATCACAAAATAAATATTTTTAAGAAGAGATTTTAAGATATGTTTTACTTCTACAAGAATTCTGTGTTTATTCAGGTATTAAAGGTTAAGAAATAAATAAAGAAGTTGGTGGAAACCTTAAGGGAGGAGACAAAGTTATATGTCCACAATATCTCTGTTTTTATTTCATTCTATAAAAGACTAGTACAATATTTTTTCAAATAAATGAAAATCTTCCAATCCTAATATAATTTTATTAATGCCTTCGATTTTTTATTTTTGTGAGGAGAAAATGTGCAGCTAAACCTATTTCTATTAATTCTGTTGAATCTTTCTCTTTTTATATTGTGATAGATTTAATCCTATATTATTAAATCTATATTTTTCCCCTTTTGCTTTTCTTCTAGGGACATATTATCTACCCTCTTATTTTATGCAGTCAGTGCTGATCTATTGCAAAGTACAAATTAATTATTTTCCTGTGAGCAACCGTGACTTCATTTATTTGCCTTTTCACTCAAGTTAAATAGCTGTCATTTCCAGGTCATTTCCAGAAACATTTCCAGGTTTCTTAACTAGGCTGAAGCCTCTCTTTGCTAAGAAGACTCAAAATTCACAGTGAGGTTTTGTGTTCACCTGGGACAATCATGGTAAGTAGCGAAGGGGCCCGTCAGGCCATGTCAAAAATCACTTCCCAGAAAGCCACCTGGTTTGAATTCTGCTTTGACTTTTCTGGGGAAAAACTGAAACATTCAGTGTGGCAAACTACTTGAATTTCTATTTCTCCTATTCACCCTCCTGAAACCCCACAACATGAAATTATATAACTGAAAGATGTGCTGATCTAGTGCACTGCCTGTTACTGGCCCCTACGACTACTACTCCATGTATTCTGGATCATGAGTTAAAGTCTCAGGGACGTTCCTGAAAGGGTCTCTCCCCAGGTGCAAGTGTGTCTGCTGGTTGAGGAAGCAAACTCCAGCTCAGTGACTTTTGATTGGAAAGTCAGCTTGAGATGTAACTGGTCAGGTGGACAACCTCTGTGCAGATGTTAAATGCAGGATGATGAAACCTGAGAATCCTTTTAAAATGCATTTGCTAATAAACATCAGTTAATATATCAAAGGCTCACAGGAAGCAGTATCACAAAAGCTGTGGAGATGAATAAAGATAGCTACTGGTGACTTTTGAATATCACACTGACAAAGCAGGATTCTTCTCTGCAGTAAGTTCTCCAATGCTTTATCATGATGGCAATTTTTCGGCTAAGACACTGTTCCTCAGTCTAATCAATCTTTATTAGGTTGCTTTATTAAGGTATAAAGCATTATAAGCATTAATCAATGCTTTATTAGGGTATTTTTCAAAAAATCTAATTTTAAACAATACTTTATTTGATTTCATTTTGCAGCTTGCTGTAATATCTTGACCAATTGTTATCTTTCCTTTGCATTTCACTGGCTTTGCGTTTGTCAGCTACTACAAATTTATTCAAGCAAGCTCTGCCTATTTTGTCCTTAATTTTCCTTCATAAATCATCTTTATTTATGAGAGGTTGAACCTTCATGTTATTATTTTTCTGGTAGTCATAAAATAACTTATGCTCTAGCAGAAATAAGAAAAGTACAACTGAGAAAAAAAAAACCATAGAGAAAAAAATCCTTATCATAGAAAATGCCTTCTAAAGTGACAAAATTTTTGTAGCGTCTGCCTGTTGCTTTTTGAAAATCGGCGTCCAAATTTAAAAGAACAAGATAACAGTTACTGGTTGCTTTTAAAAATGTAATCTACTGTTTTATAACCATAGGTGTGTTAATGATTTAGCAGTGTTGCTGCTGCTAAAGTTTTTAAGAGTTGCAAATTGGGCTTCATGGTAAGCTAGTATTGCAAATATCTACTTTTATTATTATTTTTGCAGATTCATCCACTTTAGATCTCCCATTTACTCTTTCCCATCTCTGCATCTTTTTTTCTTGAGCAAAAGAAAGAACAAATTGCTATCTTAATTCTTTCCTGTAGCCACATTCACTACACTAATTTTGAGCTCTACTAAAAAAAAAAAAAACAAACACCAAAGACATAAGAGCAAGACAAAAAGTAAATTTTGTTGACTGAATTACAAAGAAGAGTGGCCTTGAGAGCATGAACTTTGCTTGAGCTTTAATGGGTGCAGTAGTGTATAAAATTTAAACTTTTCCCTGTGGATGAATGTCAACAGTGGTTTGCTCTTTTCACAAACGATCAAGTAAGTATAATGCTGAATATACAGAAAACCTTTAAAAAGTACCATTTTTTTCTCCCAGAATATCCATCAAGCATATCCACAGTGATGACAGTTTTCCACTTGCCCTTTTCTGTATAGTGTTGGGATGCTTAGAGAAGACCTGTCTGACTGAGTTCACTCAGTTGCATCTAAGTTGCAAGGAGTTAGGTCACCCAGACTCTCTATGAGAAGATATTTTTTTGATATTTTCCAGCTGACATATTCTTCAAAAACACAGTGCCACAAAGTAGAATGAATTGAGGAAAAAGATATCACCTAGGAAATTTTAATTTTGAAAGGCCAACTTGTAAAAAAACCATGCCAAACTATATCAGTTTTGATGAATCTTCTGATCAAACAAGGTTTCAGGTCTTGTCTCTTTTCCACCGAGCCTCCCCCCTTCCCCCTTGGGCAGTCAGTCTTTCCCTACAGATATGGGACCTCAACGGCCATGGAGATGTGAGACAGACTGCCTGTGCTGCTTCCTTGGATTTGAGGTGCACAAGGTTGCGGGGACCACCCTGTGAGAACAAGATGCTGGGAGCCAGGGCAGCAGAGGAAGAGCGGATGAAGGGGGAAAGGAGGCTTGTGAATTTTCAGGTCATTTCCCATATAGGTGTGAGCCAAAAACTCTGGGCATTTCATTCATCTCATGAAGGAATCGCTGCACTACAACAGAGGCTGTCTCCAGTGAGATATTGAGTTGGCTTTGTCAAAGCTGGATTGAACTTATCCAGATAACCAGCATTTCCAGTCGGTGAAGTCAGCTCCACATCTCCCAGAGCTGTGGGGCTTGAGAATGAAAGCCAGTAAAGCTTGTAACCTGCTCTCTTGGGAACTCATCTGCTGTCTAAATTTGAGATTACTGTTTCCAGTAACAAAGAAAGAGATAGAGGCCTATTCAACTAGACTTTTTTTTTTTTTTTTAAGTGAGCATTTTGAGAGTTTCCCTCTTTGACTGCTTCTTTTGTATGTGAATTCTTCACTCCCTCTGTGGACCAAAACACGTGATTTCCAGGCTGCTGGGACACAGTGCCCGGGGTCCAAAGGCAGAAGGGGCAGAGGCCACGCTGTGAGACCAGACAGCAGCGCACTAGGATAGGAGAAGGATGTGGGCTGGTACATTACTGGCTAGATTTGAAATACCTGATGTTATCCATCTTACTTTCCACAGTCTTTCAAAGACAAGATAACTTATTTCATCAAGGTTACTTAATGCTTCTCATTACTCTCCTACCTCCCTGTAAACATATTCATGAGAGCAAGTTTCTACTCTTAACAAAAGCAGGCTACAAAGTAATGCAAAAGGAGGCAACTGAAAGCTTTACACAGGATCATACTAGAGTAAAATTCTAAGGCACATTTGTGTTTGCAACAGTATTGATCCTGTGTTTCTTTTCCAGTAGGAGCAGAAACTTCCTTTTTTCATTTATTTTGATCTGTGGCCTGGAACAATTTTATGTACATATATATGTAAATATATTATTTCAAACTAAGGGAAAATAATTATATTATTATACATTGCATTAAAATTCCATTCAGTTGAAAATTAGAATTAATTTACTATATGTTTCATGATTCTGAACATAAATTTTTTTTTCTTTAAAAATAAAGAACAGCCAGTGACAGAAAAATAAGTATTTGGTGCCAAATTTCTCTACCCCACACATATATGAATTTTGCAATAGAGAAAGGCATAGTCAGATACTTTAAAAGACCAAGGACTATTCCATGAACAGCTATCTAGAAAGACATGCATGGGGGTAAAGAGTTTTGAAACAACTTAAACTCTCACCATTTCACAAGGAGAAAAATCAATCAGCACTAAGTGCACATTAAATGCATCTCAAAAGTTTGTTTAGCTAAAAGAATACATCTGGCTCTAGTTAGTGCTGTTATATAGGGAGGCTTGATCTCCCTCAGTGGAAACAGGCTGAACTTTTTATTTTCACTTAAATCAGATAGGGGATGAAACTTACAGCTTCATATCCTAATGCTAAAACGGGAAACACTCTTATGAAACCGTTCAGCTGGGTGTCTAGATGGCAAGTTACATTTTTCTGTGACAGAAACAGGCAGTATGAAGGAAGATCTTGTTGATCAAACTTTTATTTATTCATTGCAGATAAAGGACTCCCTGGAAAGCAAAGAACTCTGCTTTCCTTGTGGTGCTTTAAATCCTTGATGACTGTACAAGACACATAGGCAATATCCCTTGCACATGCTGTGTTTATTGCCAATGTTAAAACATCTACAGTTGAGGGAAAGTGGTGGCATAAGATAGAATAATGTTAGGAAGATAAATTGCTAATTGGAGCAGCTGTTTTGTAACTAACTAAATGTGAGTTAAGATTTCTTCAAGCAGAAGTTCATAGAGGAAATCTTTGGACCTTTTTGGTAGATAATCTCTTTAATTAATATTTTCACCCCAAACACAGCTGTGACTATTTTACTGAAAGAATATACAGACTGAAAAGATGAACACTGTCACAGAACAAAACTATATTGCTGTAGTGAAAGTAATTTAAAACCTTCATTAACATATATTGAGAATCTCAATGTTTCGGTGAAAAATGTAGAATAAAAGAGAAAATATGAACTATCTCCATTTTCATCCTAGACCCACAAAGCAAAGACTGATACGATGGCAACCAAAGAAATGTGAAGACACTGACCAATGAAAGATGTGTGATACGCATTGAAGTGAGTGGTAACATAAACTAGATTGAGGCAATTCTTGTTTTGCTGCAAGCAGGAGGATGTGGGAGGTGAGGGAAGATTGAAGCCCCTGGCTGAGCAGTGGAAAGGTCTGCAGAGTCCAACAGAGCCTTTAGAGGGGAGTCAGGGACAGAGTCGTGGAGAGAAGGAAGCAGAGACAATTACACCAAGGAACAATGCCAGCACCACAAACACCAAGATTCCCCTTCAATAACAAGTGAGGTGTCACCAAACCTTGCTTCAACAACCCATAAAGCATTTCACCATCACTGCTCTTTTACAGCTAATGCACAGTTAATTTGTTGTATCCTAAAACTGGGTCAGCAATAAAGACCCATCTTTGATAAGTGGCAACAGAGCATGCGTCTCTCTGCTTTGATGTTTCATGGTTACCAGGATAGCTGTCTGCCCTGCTGTACAGAATCTCTGTCCAGGTCCTTTAAAAAAAAAAAACTTGTGCTGGGGTCAGAAGAGCCCTTTGTGTGTCTGTCCAGCACCCAGGCGGTGTTCAAAGCAAGGAGAACCTGCAACTTTCCAAACATGAGACAAATGTTTCAAGAAGAAAAGAGTGATGACATCCAAACACTACAAAGGACTGATGCTCCAAGTATCTATGCAAGTGAAAAGAAACTGTGATAAAAAACTCAGCCAACTGCTTTGTAGAGCATTTCAAGCCCCATGAAGCAGGATGAGGCTCCCCCAACCCCCAGAAGGGCCAGAAAGCTAGAAAATGTTTCAGACATATGAATTCATATGTTACTTTGAGGTAACTAGTATCCAGGAAATTCATTCCTGTGTTGGTTATTCAACTCTGTAGGATGGCTGCTGTGCTGAAAAAAAGGAAGGTCTCTAGCTTTGTTGATCAGATCCACCTATGAACAATATAGTACAGGTGCAGATACAGTGTTTTTATCAGTGTCACAACGATTTGCCAGAGAAAACTAGCATGAGCCAAACCCCAGCAGCTCTAAGCTAAAAACCTGTCATTTTTTCAACAAATCTTACTCTTGAGAAATGTCTTCCCTGAAAAAAAAAGAAAATAAATTTCATTAGACTTCAGGATTTTTATTCCAATAGCTGTTTTTCAGCACTTCAAGGAGTTCTGCAAGACAGATGAGACTGAAAGTGTTCTCTGGTTGGAAAAGCCCCTGAGAGCACACTGTCAGCCCAATTAGGCTGTGTGAGAAATTTTGAAGCTTGGGCAGTGGATGAAGTTCAGTGACAAAAAGCCTGAAGTGACTTGTCCCATACAAAGCTCTTTGAATGGAAGGAATTCTGTTCACTCACTCAGACAGGGAAAAAAAAGATGTGAAAAATGAGATCTCAAGGGTGGCCCTTAATGACATTCTGTGTTGGGTGCCCAGGTAGATGGAAAACACATGAAAACTGAATTTCAGTGGGTAAATTAGTCTGAAATTAATTTCTGTGACTTCTCAGCTTCTTCTGTAATTGCAAAAAAGGGCAAAAACTGAAGAAAATGAAATTAATTGCCTGCTATCAGATTAAACAGTTCTGATTATTAACCTGCTATCAGATTAAACAGCTCCATGCAAACACATAATTAACATATTTGAAATTTAGCCATTTAATACCTTGTGTAGTGACCTACCCCCTTTACATGCAGAATGCAAATAATTGATAATAGTTGGGATTTGGCATACTGCTATAAATTCTAGCTTTGATTTCTACTGCTATGAATACATAAAGCAAAAGGCTCTAGAGATAGCTCATGGTGGATGCCCCTTTCTGGACTTCCTTATTAATAGTTTCTCTGCTTGATACATCTGAAAATATTTTGTAGACCTTTTTTTTTTTGTTTAAATTCTTCATGTGCAAATAAATATCAAATTGAGATCATTTATTCTTAGATGATTACATAATTGTCTTGTATCAGATCTATAAAGTGCATATTTTCGTTGGAAAACTACACCTGTAAAATAAATTGTTCCTCCTCCAAAGGTACAGAACATCTTCAAAAAGGTCACAGTGTCATTGCTGACAGGAGAGTTCATCAGTGCCTTTCAACCACTGAGACAAAGCAATATCCTGTTCTCAGGTATAGCTCACTCAGAGATGATTTTTTTTTTAAGGGAGGGCTAGTCTTGTGTTCTCTGCTCTTCACTGGAGTGGCTGGCCAGATTTAGGCTGGTCTGCACATGTGGGCATGCACTGCCCTCCTGAAGGATGCCTGAGACTGTAGAGCAAACAGTGCCCCAAAGTGAGCAGCAGCAGATGGGGTTGACTGGCCCATGATGCCGGGCCTGGGGACCACTTGGCCCCTGGACCTTCCACGGTCCCCAAGAGCCTGCACCCCTCTCTGCTTTCCTGCTCAGGATCCTTTGGGAAGCAGCTTCTGAAACACAGAAAAATGAAAGTTAATCAGCAAGAGGGGTTTGGTAAAACTATTTTCACTTCTGTAAGTCATATGTGTCCCTAAGCAGCCTCTTGGACTGAGACAAGAGCGCATGAGTTAACTTCTCTGCTGGTTCCCTGTGCTGCACACCTCGGAAGACACACCTAAACTAAGGCAAGTCCTCAAGTAAACCTCTCTAAAATATTGCTTGAAGAGTTCTGACGCTGGACTGCTGGCCGCCCGGAGGCCAAGCAGGCATCTTGCTGAGGTGTCCCGGTCAAGGGCAGTCCAAAGCTCTGCAGAGGAGTCTTGTGGCGCCACTTCAGGTTCCAGCAGGGAGCTGACAGCAGTCGCTGCTAAGTGTAGCGAGCGGCGCAGGCAAAGGAGGAGAGAGATGGACTCTTCGTAGCAGCAATCCAAGTCTTTACTCCCCGACCCAGGGGGGCCCGAAGAACAGAGCAGCAGGGAGACCAGAGCAGCGAAGAGCGAAGGGTAACAGTTACAGGGGATTTTTATAAAGGGGGCGGATAAGGGTGGAACAAAGAACTGAACCAATAGGGAGTTGACACACAATGACAGGTGACCAATGAGAGGGTCTTGGGGGGGGGTCCGATTTAAACAAACCAATGGGGGGGGACTAACCGAACAGAACTTTCTAGCAACTTATTACATAGGCAATGCAGTACATGAATAAACATAAAGGTGACATAAACCAGGGTGATGTAAGCTATAACCAATGATAACAATGGGGAGGCGGGAGTAACAGGGAGAAACCAATAGGAAGCTAAACATCACTAAACAGACATGGAACTCTCCAGAAGGCGGGGTGGTGGCCCAAACTCAGAGTGGCATCCAGTGAGGGTGCGGCCTACACATTGGTGCTGCCCTCGGCACCATCCTCAGACCCGCCCTCAGACCCACTGTCCTGGGCGAGGAAATCCACCCACTGGATGCCCTGCCGGACTTTCATAGAAAACAGCCCATCCGTGGGCTGGGCCACCGCAACAGGTTCCTTGCATCTTCTCTCACTCCTCTCTCTTAGCCATCTAATGCTGTGAGATTTAATTTTTATCACACAGTTTTGAGACAATGATACCGTAGCTCAAATGCTTTTCCTTTCCTTTCAGTGAATTTCAGTATTTCAGTAGTCAGCCCTTAACGTCTTTCATATAGGTCAACTCAGTTGTCTATTTCTGTTATCCATTCATCCATGACATTAGTTTATTTTAATGTCATTTTTTAAATTTAGTAGCATCTTCTTATAAATCAGAGTATATTAACTCAATCTTGTTTTTTATTGCACTCAGGAAATTTGTTAAATCTTCAGTGAAAGTTGTTCCATTCTCTCCTTCAGTTAATCTTTCTCCTGGGGAAGAATCCATTACTGTATAGAACATCACAAGTTAACTCACCTGTTCTAAATGTCAGGCAGAATACAGTTCGTTTTCTTCAGATGAAAAAAATCAAATATTTCAGCTGTGGAAGTCCTCACAGAGAAATTCTATCAAATGCTGTATTTTATCAGAGTTCAGGTAAGATGAGAGAAGAAATAAAAAGAAGAGCAATAAAGACTCAAAGAGGAGAATTAAACCAATTAGTATGTAGTCAATCAGCTCTAGCAATTGAATGTCAAATACTACTAGTAGACTATCTATGTCAACATATGTGTTATGCATTTAATTTTTCTAAAACATGCCCTTGCTAGAAGTGACATTCTCTCAACATGTTTCCCAGCTCTGTTAGCGCATTGCAGTGGAAATGTTCTGGAAAATTATGAATGAATCCAAATAATTTTGCTATTCAAGTTCCAAAGTTTGCTCCTTCTAGGAAAATCACATGTCCAGTTTCTTTGTTTTCTTGTCTCAGAGTTTGTTTGGTAGACGTAATCTGACAGGATGTATAATGTGGTTGGTGAAGAACCATGCTGACGCTCAGGAGATGCATGTCATATTCCATAGATGGATTCCATAGTCCTTTAGGTGACCTTTGGAAAGTTTCTCACCTTTCTATGTCTTAGCCTGAGCTTCCTTCCTTGAGGATATTATCCTCCCTTGTAAAATTTTTCTGCAAGCTTTTTAAATATCAAGAATATTCCACGTGAGCAATTCATATAAAGCTCAAGAACATAATGGTAGCATCAGTGATTCTGTAGATAATTTCAATCTTTTTCAAACTCTTCCTTGAAAGAAAAACATTCTAGTCACCTCTTCTTATGAATGAAATTGCCCTCTGTTCTTCCTGCTTCCCGCTTCCCTCCCTCTCCTGTGGGTCAGCACTTTGCCAGATCTATCCTTTCCAGTGCATTTCTGATTCCCTCTGTGACTGGGCCACCTATCAGATACATCTTGGTACTTCCCAACAATGTGTGAGAAGAACTGAGATTAAAAAAAAAAGTTTCTAATAATTTTTGTTACAAACTAATTTCTAAACCTGAAGATTATGACTTTCACAAGTCATGTGACTAAATTAATCAGAATTTTTGTCATAATAACACTGAATCCTATGATCTATTTTAGGATGGCACTCATCTATCAAGTATTTATTAATTAGATTTTTTAACATATAGCATATTTAAATATATATAGAAACCAATGTAAACTTTAACACAGAAGTTTTTCCTCTCTTTTTCTTTTTCTTTTTCTTTTTCTTTTTCTTTTTCTTTTTCTTTTTCTTTTTCTTTTTCTTTTTCTTTTTCTTTTTCTTTTTCTTTTTCTTTTTCTTTTTCTTTTTCTTTTTCTTTTTCTTTTTCTTTTTCTTTTTCCTCTTTCATGCGAGATGCTTCAAAACATTTTGCTTGTGCATTTCATCTCAAGTTTCTCATTCTAAATTGCAAATGTCTGACCAACAACCTGACAACTAATTGGAAGTGAGGGATACCCACAGACTTTAGACTCAAAATAGACATACCTCAGTACACACAAAACCCTTTCATCACAGTGGTTGTCCTGAAGGAAGCACAAGAAGGAAACTAAATAATCTCTTCATAAAACAGAGCCTTCATTTTAAATCAATTAGATAGTCCAATATCTATTACTTATACAGTTTCAGGGACTTCATTAGGCAAATAGATGGGAAAAAGAACTCCCCCTCTTCTTTCTTTTCCTCTTAATTTTAGACTAAGCAAATTAGACATAATATATATCAATATGTTTATCTTAACTGGAAGTCATTTTCTTCTGTGCTTCATGTATAAACAATCACTGTTTTTCCAACAAGAAAGGCTTTTCTTCCAGGCAGTATTGATTCTATTATACACACACACAGATACAGACTGTTCCAGCATATTTTTGACTTATTTAGTTGACTTCTTAGTGATTGTGGTAGGCCTGGTATATCTGAGACAGCAGGAGAACTGGTTGTCTGTATTTTGCCTGTAGCTTTTTTTGATGAGGAAGACATTACTATATTATCTCTTGCAGAAGACTTTCATTTTACCAACTGACAGCAAAGAAAATCTGTTCAAAGGAACATATAATTGCATTGGTTGAAAAGACATAGATCCACGAAAGAAAAAAGGATATTTAGACTGCAGGAAGTGTGTTGAAAAGACACACTTTTCAACAAAGTGTGAAAAAAAAAGAAAAAAAAACCCAAAACCAAAGAGTGGAGTAAGCTATAAAATCCAGGTAAAAACTGAGTTTTTTTCTTCAGAAACCGTTCACTCAAACCCTTGCTTTATTTTCTTTAATTGTAATTTACCAAAGGCTTTTGGCCTTGAAGTCCTGTATACCCATGACTGTCCTCCTGGGAGAATTTCACAAACCTCACTGAGGTCAGCTACTGAGAGGCTGACCCAGGAGATCCCCTCCCCACCTTTCTCTTTAATACTATTTAAATTACATGTGATTTTATGAATTAAATTATCCTAAGCCGAACTCATTTATTTCTGCACTCTCTTCAGCAGTTGTGTTGCGTAATCTGTGCATGACCACTCATTGTTTTTCCAATACAGAAGGCTGCTGCTGAACACCAAATCTGTTGTTTACACGAGGCATATAGTTATAATTGGTTCCCCTGTCCCCCATGGATGTGATTGTTCACAATTTTTAGTGATTCTAAGACTTCTAAGAAAGCCCACTTGCCTCTGGCTGAGGGCAGCTATTGGCAGACTGGCACAGTGCAGAAGGGCAAGCAGCCACCATAAATCACTGTGTTGTTCCCACTATTTAGAGAAAAAGCAGAGAGCAGACATGCAGAGAAAATTCCAGGAAAGGCAGGAACAGAGTATGCATATCCATCCTGGTGTTTCAAATATAACACGAATATTTTGCTGATAAAAACTAAACTCAGTTACTAAAAGGGCTTAGCAACTCCTTATGGTTACTGAATTATCAAAGTATTAATTGTAGGAGTGGGCATTAGAGAAAGGATGTTCCTAAATCATAGAATCTTTATGTTTTGGGATGGAAGGGACCGTAAAGATCATCTAGTTCCAACCCACCTGCCATGGGCAGTTATACTTTCCACTAGATCAGACCAGACTAAACCCTCAATATTCATCACAGATTTCCCTAATTCTGGAAGAAATGCCAGCATTCTAGACAGAGCAGAGGAATACCTAGGTCAATAGTTTGTTCCTGGAACCTGAACATTTTGAAGTGTGGAAAACAAATGGGCTTGGTGTTATTTTATAAGATTACATATTAGATACAGCTAGATGCAACATTAGCTACAGCATGCCATGACACCAGGGAAGTTCTGAGAATCAGGAAAATTGTCTGGAGCAGGGAATTTTTCTGTAAGAAATACAAGCATTATACTCATTCTTAAATAGTATTCTGAGAATAATGCTATCATCTTACCAGGCGTCCTTCAAAAAGAGGAAGAGAGTGAGGGGCACTAAACAGAAAAAGAGAAAATGTACATGTTTTTAATATAAAGAGTCAAGATGAGTCTCCAAGCAGGTGCCTTTCAAGCATGTGGCAGGCAGTTTTTCTTCATGCAATAAAGTGATTTTTGTATTTGTTTGCAAGAAAGAGCTTCTGTGCACAATATTTTTTCATCAATATTGAAAAAAGCAAAAAGCAAAAAGCAAAAACGAAAAAGACCCAGCTCTCAACTAAAGCTATCTACTTAAATTTCTATTCAGATACTTTTGTAAGATTTAACCTTTAATAACTCAGCCTCCTCCAATTTGGCAATTTTGGACTAATGTCAATAAATAAATTGCATTTTGTCTGGGAATGTTTAATGAGTGCTTTATGGAAGATGTAGGAGGCACTGAAAAAAAGGAAAGGAACTTGTAAATGTATTGCATCCATAATGAGACAACTTACTATCTTTTGGCCATTTCCAGTCAAAAAGGAGTACTTTTGACTATAAAAACAGCAGAAAAACTGCAATTGGAGAACTATGGGACTCCCTACCTCTTAAGAGTGGAATACCACATGGATGAGATTTAAAACTATGGGGAAATGGAGAAGCAATGAAAATCTTTGTGCCTTCTTCTTATAAGCGCATAAAGCATGACAAACTTTTCTATAATGTTTGGTCAGTGGTATATGCAGACATGAAATCTTGTTTTCAGAGGCCATCCTAAAACATTTAGAAATGCAGTAGTGCATGTTTTGTGTGGAGTTTGAAGCTTTTGTAGATGTGAATATCATGAGTTTTTCCTTTAGGCAAAAACACTTAAATAGATTTGGCATTAAAAAATGACATTGTATTCTTTCCCTGTGACCTGAATCTAGTATGAATCATTCTTTTAAACATTTTCATAAATGGAAATTAAATGCCAAATTATTTCAGCATTCATTAGGAGCAATTAAAAAGCATTTAGGAAGTTTATGGCTGTAGTTCACTGTCTTGGTACAGCTCTGCACTACATCAGCTTTGCAGCACTGGCTATTCCCCTCAGTGCAGCTATGCCAACATCATGGTGGCACAGGAGCCCAGAGCCACAATCTTTTTCTTCAGAGTATAGAGAGGTAGAGCTTTAGGGTTGTTCTCAAATGTGTTTTTGACCCCCTAGTCTTTATTCTAATTCAAAGCTGTCTCCAAAACGGCTGATTGAAACGGGAGTGAATGTTCTATAGGACATATTAACTGGGCATGTCCAGACACATAACCTCATCTCCACTGCCTCACTTCATTACACATTTTAACCAGAGCATTTCTCTTAGCTATTCATCTCTCACAATGATGCTACTTAAAATTTCTCTGTTCTGTCTCAAATTTAATTCCCCTAAGTACTAACTCATGGCCATTTTACTAGTTTCCTACTGTGTGCAACTTTGTTATAATACATGGACAGAAATGCAAAAGTAGTGGAGTGATAAATCATGTCTGTCATGCACTAAATATCTTGTTTTGGGTAACCTATGAATGCCCCGAGCAGTGTGAATTCCATGGCTTTACTGTTTAATGTCCAGTGTATTAATACATTGGTATGTAAATCACATCTCAAATTAATCACTGTTTATTTTACCCCAGGAACATAAGTAAGCATTAAACTTAATCCTTTATGGAAAATTTTGCTTTGCATAGACTTTTCACCAGTCTTAACTCGAGTAACTTCTCAGCTTGGAATTTTAGAAAGTCGAAAGTCTTTTTATTCTATGCTGCTGATTACAACTCAGTGCTGCTGCAGGAGAGGGGTTTTCATCAGGTTGGATTTCCCATCTCAGTTCATGATAACAGACTGCCTCCTTCTTTAAAGCCCCAGAGTCTCCGTTCCGACTTCCATGTTACCATGCTTCAAACAAATAAACAAACAAGCAAACAAACAAACAAACAAACAAAACCAGCACTAGAGCTGTGCATTAGGATAAGCACACCCAGCAGGTTTTTCATTGAGAAGTGCAGAGGAACCGTGATTTCCGCAGCTGGATGTGAAAATATTTTGACAAGAGAAAATTATAGTTTCAATTGGAACTCTTCAAAACTCTTGGCAGAGATCTTAATACAGATAAGGAGAAAATAAAATATTAAGAGATGTAGTAGTTGAATACTAAATTTTCCTGAAGGCTACAGCTGGGACCTGAATGGGCTAGAAAGGCAATATTTCACTTTCAATATGAAAAAGTTTCACCTGCAGAAAAGTCTTGATCAGCCACTTCAGATAGCAGAGGAATTCAGAATTGCTTACAGAGCTTACTCCCGGTCTTTATTGTCTGCAGATTTTTTTCCAAAGAAGTGGGCTTTGTTATTTTTTAATCCTTCTGTTTTGCTCAGATGGTGATAAGGACCACATTATAACAAAATCAGGACATGTAAAGGAAGTATTTTGTATCTAGAGGAAAAAAGTATGTTTCTCCAGTTTTCACCAAGGCAAAACAAACTTGAACAAAGAAGCTTATGATTCTGAAAACTGAGTTTGCTTCCTTCAGCATGACTGCTCCAGAGCGGTGGGGAGCTTTTTCCATTGCTTTTTATGGGGTAAATTTCTCTTCAGCTAGAATATGATTAATTGCTGAATGGAAAGAAAAAAGCTGTTTCTGTTTGATTAAAATGGTGTTGAGCATATCTACTATCTTATTCTGAAAACCAGGAAACTTCACAAAGACATTTTCTGTGATTCTAGTGATTTGTTATCTGAAAGCTTTATTCCTAGAACAGCTACTGAAACAAGTGTTTCACTTTCCCTCCTTAGGACTTTCACTTTATAAACATTTCTGTTTAATGCATAGATTTATCAGTATTTGCTAATGAAAATGAGTACAGAGGATTGTAGTGTTTAATGGGCCAGAAAAATGCCATCTCTCAATTCTGTGAAGTGACATTTGCCATCATGCAGTGACCTCTGCAGAGCCTGCAGTCAGATTCTGTTCTCTTTGCAGGTTATCAGTGGGGAATAAGCTGTCCTGGGACTGGTGAATGTCACACATGTGACACGCCTACCTAATAAGCTCTTTGCAGTCTACTCCCTGGAGTAGTTCTCGCTGGGCTGTGAATTGGCTATTCTACAGCTTAAGCTGTTGCTAAAATGAACGCAGTCTGAGGGACAGTGCAGCTGCCTCTCCACCATGAGCAGGCTCAGACAAAGCTTTCCAAGAAGATACTGGAGGTGCTGAATAGAATAGGATAGAATAGAACAGTATAGTTTAAGTTTTTCAGTTGGAAGGGACCTGCAACAACCACCCAATCTAAATGTGGTTAATGACACCTTACCTTCTTAAAGTCAAGGTCTTTGAAATGCCGAAGAAGTCACGATGTGAGCAGAGACTCCACACACCACCAAAGCAGTAAGATTTGAAGGAAAATCAAGCTTAGTTTGGTCCTTTGAACAAATGTATAATTCCCAGTGATGGAAATTGCTCTTTCAAGTAGTAGGAAAGAACTTTTATGCTTTACTAGTGGCTCTTTGTCTGCTTACATCTCATTTTTGCAACATGGAGCGTTACTAATTAATATATTCATGTATTATTAAAATTTGAAAAAAGATGCACTTGTATATGGAAAGCACTTCTAGGCAATTTAAATTAAGCTGAATACACAGCTGTGTATTCAGCTAAGATGGCACACTAAGGGCTTAAAATTCTGATCCTTTTTTTCATTCGTCTTTCTGTCTCTATTGATGCTTGTCCTTATTTCTAAGTTTCCATGTAGACGTAAAACTTTGAGCTTCATGCTGTGGTTATGTAATTTGACAGACTTCAAGACTGACTTTCAAAGACATTTGCTCAAATGATTTAAGCTACTGCTAAAACCTTCTATTTTGAATACCCAGGAATGAACAACTTAGTAATCAGATGAAAGTCACGCCCATTTTCTTGCTAATTGTTCTTGGTTTTGGGTCTGTAAGGAAGAGTGTTATTTTTATGAGAAGTTAAATGTTAGTGAGTGCATCAGCATAACTTGATTTGCCATGTGGCTGTAATAAAAGCAGTACAAAGGCCACAAAAGTTTTCATTTTATGTACATGTTAAAATTTAACCTGCAGCCTTTTCCACTTTGGTAAAAGCCCAGCAAATACAGTACATAACTTTGTGCCCTGAGGTTTTGGATGAAACTAATTTAATATTTATTAGTTGTTTTTCATGGTAGAGTTACCACTCATCTCAGTTGAATGCATTCTTTAGGCCACCTAATCATCTGATTTGATCCTTTATCATGAAAACCAGGTGAATATTTATTTTTAAGTCCTTCTTTGTAGTCAAGAAGTCTGAGGAGGGAGAGGAAAATTGGTTAGTTTAGTGTTTGGATGAAGGAAGTAGATGTGTTTAATCAGGGCCAGATTTATGAAGGGGATGCCAGTGTAAAGATTCCTGTTGGAAATGATCCATGTGTAATACCATGGTTTGACCCCAGTTAAGTCCACAAGGCATGCCTCATCTAGACTGAAAGTAGAAAAATTAAGGTAGCTACATTAAAGACGGAATTAAGCTGATTTGTGAACACTTGTGGATCTGCTCCCTAACTCTTACAACTGCCTATCAGATTTTTTTTTTAAAGGATATTTAAGTATTCACACATTTCTTCTGTGGTTTTATGTCAGTAAAAATCTATGCTTTAAAAACAGAAAATCCCTGTCCTGCACTGATAGTGTGTGTTTACAAATTTCATGATGCCCTTCAATGTCTCATCATAAAATCCAGGAAGGAGACATACTTGTTAAAATACTATTTTCTTCAGCTATTCAATCTTAATCCCACCAAGGTACAAAAAAAAATCAGATACAAGGAAAAGATAATTTGCTATTCAGGTGTTCATAATGCATGTGAAATAATTGGCTCTTTCCTGTTTTTCCTTAGCTCTCTGGGATTTTAATTTTGTGTTGGCACAGTGCTTGTTGTAGTAACCTATAGACCATTAGCCTTAGAGGGTATGCTCATCTACACTTGTGGACTTTAAGTTTTCTTTGTACTGCTTGTCATGTACACTTATTTTCAAAGTTATAAGATAACTTATTTGCCAGACTTGACCATTATAAACTCTTTACCTTGTTTCATGCCTGATTTAGAAAGATTTTGGGGTTTTTTTTGCTAATCTGTAACAAATCATATTTTCTTCAAAATATTGTATTTAAATTTGGTAAATAGATTATGAAATAGCTTTTGTCTTTAAAGGTGTAATCCTTGAGAAATCCAAGCCAGTATTTTGCAGTAGAATTTCTTTTTTCATGCTGATTTTACTTTGTGGTTATAACTAGCAATATAAATTATGCAAGGGAATTCTGGTTGCGTTAATACGTCTCTTACAAAACCTAATTAAGGCATCACTAAGGAAACAGAAGTCTTCCCATTTGACTTCAGAGGTCGAGGCCCCAGAAATGTTATTAAACCCATGAGGAATCAGAAGTCTGAAGGAGAATTGGTAAATGAGCAAGACAGAGGAAGTATAGATTTTTAAAAAATTTTTGTTTGATTATTTTGCTCAGGCTGCAGTTTCCTGACCCAGTTTTTTTTAAACAAAAAAAACCCAAAAATATAATAAATCTGCCGAAAATTTCAGATACAATTATCTACACCATGCAGCTACTTTCTTATCAAAAGCATGTAGTTCCTAGAATGAACACTGGGCAGCTTGCATCATCTGTACTTGTAATTACTTGATATGAAAACAAAAGGCCATAAGAAGGCATGCACATGTGGAATAATGCAAAGCCAACAGGTGCCATTTTTTATTAAATAGAACACAATATATGAATATCCTGATTCATATGCTTCATATGTTTACAAACATATAAAAGCATTTGCGAAAACAGAGCCATCATGGCTGTGTCCAACATGATTAAACACAGCTATTTTCTAACACCCTTGCTATTTACCTTTTCAGACCAATTTTATTATGTTGTTTTTCATTATATAAGATTTCTCTTGTGGAGGTTGACATGAGAGTCACAGGTTTCATTAGACTAAAATGACAGTTAAGAATTTGAAGTTCATTCTTCTGAGAAGCTATTGTGACTTTTAGGTCTCTCTGGGAAAGACGATGGGTTTGTTAGTTCTCTATTTCTACTCTAGATGCCATATCTCCTGCACTCACTTAATAGATAAAGAACAGAAAAATTAAATTAGAAACAGAAAAATAAATACAGAAACATTTCCCCAGTATATTCCTTATATTAAATATATACATATATATACACATTCACCCCAACTACCNACACACACACACACACACACACACACACACACACACATATTTAAAGAAACGTTCATTAAGATTACCTCTGAATTAGGTACTCTGGCACTCTCACTGGCTACTCAGCTCTGCCATCTCTGTCATTTAGAACCTCTCTTATGAAGATGCTTGGTCTAGTGCTTATTTTTTTGTTAAGGTGTCATCCCTCCAGTTTTGTGCAGTTATACTTCCCTGGCTATCTTATAAAACAATGTATGTGGAACTGTATGCAGAAAATTAGGTGGCTAATTTTCAAAGCCATGTGACTAATGAGGAAATTTTTTCTGCTTGGAAAAAGAGGAGAGGGAGAGGAGGATTGTCACCTTTCTCAGAGGAACCTGACCACCACCACAGAAAATCAGGATTTACCATGTCACCACCTTGCCCTTGCTCTATGTCTGCAAAGAAGCTGGTGTGTGATGCCTCTAGTCTACCTCCTTCTTCACTTATTGTTAAAGATTTAATGAGTATCTTTATATTCTATGATAAGATATTCCTGCTCTGCAAATTCTATTTTAAAGCGAAATATTCCCAAAAATCTTTAAGAAGTATGCTATATTTTTCAAGGTGTATCCAATGTATTTCAAGGTACCAAAATTATCTTTGATCTAGGTTTACATCAAATGTTAATCCAAAAGTTATTAGTTGTGTTTGTTTTGTTTCTATACTCCCATTAGTTCAGGAGCAGTGTCACTTTTCATTTCACAAGTCTGGACACTTGCTTTTGATGTCAAAAATGAAAATGAATTTAAGAAAAATACGAGGGGGAAAAAAGAATTGATCTGCTGCTAAACTGAAAACTTCTAGAAGACACATTATAATCAAGAGAAAGAGTCTTGCTCATTTCTCTACACAGAAGATAAGTTTTCTAGCAATTTAGATAACAGTAATAGTAATAAGGTAATTTAGAAAATTTTTCTATATGGGATGCTAATTGAGTCTGATGCACTGTGTTTTCAAAAACATTAAGTTCACATGCAGCAAATAGTATAGATTTTTTTTAATGTATTTTATTTTGTGTTTGTTCTTAAGAATTTTTTTAATGAAAGCTTAATGTGGAGGTAGATGTGGAGGAAGATGTGAATTACTGAAAAAGTGTCTTATTGTCAGATTTTAAAGTATTTACCACAGGAGCGAAGAAACTGCACCCTGATACATTAGGAAGACTATGTACTAATGAAGACATTTCAGGTAATGGATCCTTGTTATACAACTACAACTGTGAGTGTTGTGAATATATAAAGAATAGGATCTGCACTTCAGCTGAACACATAATGTAGGCTCACCATCAAGAACAAGGAGTGAAACACTCTGCTTCTTCCTTCCAACTTGGTACTTCTCTGGAAGCTCATCCTGCACTATGGCAAGATCACCTCTCATTGACATCAGCAAAATCTCTAGTAACAGAGACTAAAAATTAATTAAAAACCCCACAAAACTCAAAACTCTCTTGCATTTCCTCTGCTGCACCTACTCCTAAACAGTCTTTATAATTCAACACCAAATTCTACCTTTTCAACAGTCTTCAAAGGAAAATAAAGAAGATGAATGATTGCTTTAATCCTTGGTTTTGCTTCTGCTCCCTGCAGTGACTTCCCTGGGGACATTAGCTGCATGGATGGAGAAGCGATGTTTTCAGTGGAGGCTATTGTGAAAGTAAATTAAACCCCTAACTGTGCTTTCAGTCTTTGTACTGTGCTGCTCACATCTATCCCATGGTTAGCATCCTTCAGCCCTAAACACAAATCTGGAAACATCATTGCTGTCCTTAGGCAATTATACAGAATATAATTAATCTAGCAAATTCTCAGGGAAGTGTCCAGTCTTGTCAGGCAGAAATATCATTAAGGGAAATTTCCAATGGCCACATGATCATTGGGCTCATTAGAAATTAATGTGCTGTAAGAATAATTTTTCCATTACCAAAAAAATCCATCCAAAGTACTATTGTAATGTCCGAATGTTTTACGGGTGAATCTTTTCCTCATTATTTTATCCTGTGAAAAAAATCTATTTTAAAATGCAATGATAATTTGTGAAACAACCTTGTGGATTGCATTAGGGTTCTTCCTACCTTTTTAAGCAGAGTAGGGAGTAGGAGGGCAAGTGACTTCAGAAAGCTCATGGAGGTCCAGAACATAAGGCCACATAGCCAGCTTAACTCTGTGGGTGGCAATTTCTAGGAGAACAAAAATAAGAAATGCCAGATCTACTTCTGTAGCAAGTGTCTCACAGTGGCTGCTGAGAGCATATTTGTGTTATTTGGTGTGTGGTGAAGCTCTCTGTGGTCTGGTACTGTTTTACCATACTGATTGGTGCTTAGGTCTGTGTATTCACTCATATCTTTAACATTCAGGCTCCAGGCCTTTGCTCAGTGTCTTCCAGAAAGGCAAAAACATGAATGTATGCTGTACAGAGCAAAACAGCTAAAATACAGAATTCAACATTCAAATGGAGGTATGTTTCAAAATACATAGAAAAATATATTTGCACATGTGCAAGTACCTAGTTTTTCCTGATGAAAAGTGATTCATCTGTGCAAGTCCAAAGTTTACTCATAGCCTGGAATATCTCGTAGGTTGCAAGGGAAACAAGATTTCTTCCTGCTCCGTACCTGTCTGGTTTCTTGGTATCCATCCTCTGGGAAAGAAGTCCACAGTTTGATTTTCCTTTCCTTTTTCCACCATCTTTGTTCTTCTGGATCCTGTCTGTTAATGAAAATAGAAAGGCTCTGTTTTCAATAGCCAGTGAAGCTGATCCCATCTGAGCCTGGTCCTGTCAGCCAGGCCTTGAGATGGTTCTAGTCCTTAAGGTAAAAGTGAGAGCAAAGGAGAGAGAGTTCCCTTGTATTCCATCTCCATCAGTATTTCCTGCCAGGGCTGCTTCAGCTGCACTTAGTAACCCCATCACATAATAGCTACACAGCAATTTCTTCTGGTCTAATGTACATAAACCCTTGAGCACAGTAGTGCTGATTCCTCCTCTTTTCACAGAAAACTATCATTGCCTATTTGCCTCTATGATCCCTACATGATTGCTGTGCTTCATTACTCATTTTACAGTTGGATTTCCAAAGAGAAAACCTGTTAATAAATCTTAATCTAATGAATCATTCAGGTCATCCAGCCACTTGGCTGGTGGCTGACCATTTTTCACAGTAGTATTTTATATATAAGGATATTTTCGTCTTTGAATCATAAAAGGTTGCTAAGTAATGTACTGTATTTGCCCCAGAGGAATTGGGTACTGCTTTAAAATATTTCTTTAGTTTAAAATGTTCTTGTACTTAAGAAAGAATAGCAAATAAACAAACATTTGTTTTAAGTGAAAATTGTATGTTGGATGTAGTTTTGATGATAATCCTTAAGTATTATATAAATATATAATATAAATATTTTATCATGGAGGCGAGGGCTGGAATGTATTTGTTTG
>VYZQ01036454.1:60281-71298 GCA_013400655.1 Mystacornis crossleyi
AGAGACCCACGGCGCAGCAGTTTTGGGAGGGCTGTGTGCCCGTGGGAGGGACTCAGGCTGCAGCAGGGGCGGTTTGGCTGCTGCTTGTGAGAGTGGACCCACGCCGGAAAGTTCACGGAGAACTGTCTCCCGTGGGAGGGACCCCACGGCCTGACATGGAAGGACTCTTCTCCCGGAGCAGTGGAAGAAAATCCTGGTGATGGACTGACCAACATGCCCCTGTCCTGCCTCCCTGTGCTGTCGGTGGGAAGGAGGGAGGGGCTAGGGGGAGGTGTTTTAAGGGCTTATTTTACTTCTCACTAACCTCCTCTGATTCTGTTAGTAATAAATTTTACTTAGCAACTAAGGTTGAGCCTGTTTTACTTGTGAAATACTTCTCCCGCTCTCCTTATCTCACTCATGAAGCCTCCATTAGCCCTTTCCTCTTTTCCCTTCTTTTGCCCAGCTGTGGTAGGGGAGGGTGAGCAAGCGACTTGACTCTCATGGGTGCCTGGCATTGGGCCAGCGTCAAACCACGACAAACCTTTCTTCCCATCTGGTAACAAAAATTATATTTGATGGTTCATGTTTTATTCTTTCAGCAGGGATTCTTTCCATTTCTTTGCTTATGTGTTACAGTTGATCTAATACATATACAAGAATTATTTCCCCAGACTGGAATGTATTTGCAGATTAGGAAAAAACCCTCTTACTTTAATTTCTCAGTCTTCCTTTCTTCTCCCTCCTTTTCTCTTCAGTATACATTTTGGAAAACAAAATTTCTCTGATATTATATTTTATCATGCAGAACCCAACATGATCCAGATTCTCAAATACTTAAATAACTAGTACGCAGTTATTTTTCAGATTATTAGAAATGCAGTATATCATCCCATATTGATATCTGCATTTCGAAAGCCTGGAGCACCCCTGGACATAGCTTTGTTAAGCTGTGGTGTCACTAAGTGTTTAGAAGAATCAGAATTCCAATGGTACTTTGGAATGCATTCTTCCATGTTATTCTGTGGATGTTTTCTTGATTTTCCTCTTGTTGTCTTTGGTCTCTCTCATCCTCTGAAATGCTGTATCCACTTAGGAACCACAGGGACATTTTCTTTTGAGCAACTATTTTCAAGGATTTATAGGTGAGGAGAAAGAAAGTAGTAAAACATACATGGTTACTAACAAAAGCAAAAAAAAAATAGAATTTATAAGAAAGAGCTCTCTACCTTAGTCAGCTAGGCGTGCTGTGGATTTTGTGGAAGCAGGTCGTCTTTTGAAGAGCACTGGCATTAGGTGTGATTGCTCTCTCTACTTTTCGTTTTTGTCAAACCTGAGAACTGCAAGAATGACAGTAAAATAAAACAAAGGACCCATTTATCATTGTCTCTGCTCATAACAGCACATCCCTGCCACCTTTGTAAAGCAGCAGGGGATGATATGGTGCAGGGAGCCATCCAGCTGGGAAGACACACTTGTCAAACTTGGCAACAGTCACATACGGAAGGTACATCTGCAGTGTGTCCAGTCTTGTGAAGCTTCTTGAGGCACTTAAAACCATTTTAAAATGTAATTTTGGAGTTTCTTGGAAAAAAACTTACCTTGCCTGATCAAATGAGGGTGTAGTAAGCAAGGAAAGAGTGGTATTTGACATTTTTCCACAGAATATTTCCATATGGGAGGAGCTTTATTTTCCAAGAAACCCAATTTTCTTCATCGAAAACGTTTTATCCCACTTCAGTCTGATGATACAGTAGTATCAGACCTAATACTATAGGTCAGCCTGAAGTGCAACACATGTATCAAGATCACAGAAATTAACATTTGGGGTCAGCTCTAAAGCTTCCAGTACCCCAGGACTTAACAGTAGTATTCCAACAGAGAAGGAGCATGCTGCCTAGTACAGTGTTGAATGCCAGATTCAGGACACAGGTTATAATTGAGATGTAAAATTTAGATGCAGATTGCTCTGTGATTATTCATAGGCTGTCCTTATCCAAATATCTGCTTCTGTACTCATCCCAGGTTCCACTACAGAAGATTCAACCATGGTATTTCTTCTAACCAAGGACAATTTCCTCTCTAGTTTTTAAACTGGTGTGTAGTTTGGAATGGAGGAGATGATGAGCTTTAGGCTTTGCAAAGAACAGATATAATTGCAGTCCATGAACTCCGTGATTTCCTTTCCATTTCCTTTGTGGTCAGGAAGAGATGAGGCCATGAAGTTGTGGAGCAGTTGATGTGCACAATCTCTGCATATTTCAGAAGCCTCAGAGGGATTATATCTCTCATTGTATGTATCTCTAGGCAATGCACCAGCCTTGCTATTGGTTGTATCCAGGACATATAACCTTAAGGTAGAAAAAGAAAAATGGAAAGACAGCCAGCAAAACAAATACTTTCCTGATACATTTTTTTTTTTCAGAGTAAGTTGAGAATCACCTTCTATTCTGTTTCATCAGTAAAAATCTACTCACCCAGTGAATCCTTATCCCAAAAAGAAAGGAGTTGCTGTGTTCTATTTATGTGACTGAGCAAAACAGCTGGACCACTCTGACTGGTGAATACTGTATATTTTAATGGAGTTGTTGATTCCCTTAGAGACAGGGAAGTTGACTGGCTGAAATAAATTTACACGGGCAAAGAGAATTTTAAAATTGATTATGACTTAGGCCTATAAGAGATTTTGATCTCTGTTGTTATCTATTTTCATACTTCTGAAACGATTATAAGTACTCAGACTGTTATTAATATTCTCTGTTTTCAAACCTGTAGTGAAATAAATTCATCTTGCTTTTCCTTTCATGCCTTTTGAAGTATTTTTTCTTTTTTATTCACTAGAATACATTGCCTACCTTTCTTGTCTGAATGGTTTTCTGAAATTCTAGAGTTTTAACTAGATAAATTAAAATTAAAATTAATGTTTTTCCAGAGTTCTGTAACTTGGTTTCCTAAGGATCATACCTGGTCATTTTTTTGCTCTATGTGGACTTGAAATTGAGATGGACATAAAAAAAAAAAAAAACCCAAAACAACTTTTGAAGCTACTAATCAGGGTTATCTAAATTTGAAATAGTAGTGAGATCTTAAAACTGCTCATGAGTTTATGGAAAGCTCTGTCTAAGGAAAGGCACAAAGTGGAAGCTACATCTGTGAGAAGTCTCTGTTATTACCCTAAACAGTGGTGCACTCCCAATAACAACAACAGCCAGGAAATCCCAATGGTCTCTAATTTTTTCTATTCACGGAGTTCTGAATTTCTCTCTTATGCTTGCTTACGGAATGCGTCTGCTTGTAGATCTTTCCAGTATAAAACTCATGCCCCCAAAAAAGTCAGATTTTGCCAGTTATCCTCACACCTCAATGCAATCCATTTTTAAAATTACTCATGAGACTTTACAGCAGTACCGTGTTAAAATGAAGTTAGAAAGCCCTGCTCCACTGAACTCTATGGCAAAATTCCCTCTTGCATTAATCATGCCGTAATTTTGTCCCCAGAGAGTGAAGGGTAGAATTTCAGTGAACATTTGCAGGAAGATTAGCATGTAATCTCCTCTGAGAGAACGGAACTGATTGCTGTTACAGTGCATGTTTTTAAATTAAGCTACTTGTGCTAAGGAGAAGGTAAGCCATAGGACCATCCCAGTGTAAAGCAAAAAAAGCCAGATTTTGTTCCTAGTTTTAGTAAGAAGTCAGAATGAATCTGGAGGAATTGCTGTTCAGTATAAATGGGACCAGCCACTGGATCACTCTGACGACTCTTACATTAATGTTGCACTTAATGAGCAGGATGATTGTGCTGGGTTGTGCAACACAGAAAACCGGCTAGCCTCTACTGGGCAGAGCAAAACAGAACACATGAAAATGACAAAGAGTAATTAACAGCACTTTAATTACAAATCTAAGGTATTTTCAGCAGCTGATGGCAAATCCTGTTGTGAGTTATTACAACAAAGTGAAAGCATCTTTTGACCAGCCTGGTAATGTGGAGAAGGAATGAAATGCATTAAGAATGTGATTAATTAATTGCCTTTGAATGGATTGGACTACTTGTATAAAATGAAAACCTCCTTTCAGGTAGCAGGGACAAATGGTCACTTGTGAGTTGCACTGTACTCAGCAGGTCAAAACATGTCACCATTAGCAGAGGTCATGACAAAAAGCTGTGGATGGCTTTAGCCACCTTAGCCAGGGAATGGATAAAGGCCAGAATAAGCGACTTAGACATGTCATAGAGAGAGACATACACTATTTTAATAATCCCTAGTAAAAGAGAATACAAGTGGACATAAAGCAATATCATGAATAAATTAAGATGCATGTATCTTAAAATCTCTGATCTACATGTGTGTATAAAATATACAGATATGGTGGGCATCTCATTAGAAACTTGCAGCTTAAGGGATACTCTACCATTCTGACCAACATCTTGCTGCTACATGTAACTAAACTAAAAAATTTCTTTCACAATCTGCTCAAATGTTATCTTATAATTGCAAAGCTATTCTCTTGCCCCCCGTGCACACTGAAAAGCTACTGCAAGGCATCTGGGTCCAGGCAGGACTGCTCCAGTATTCGTGGGCCTTTGGTAACCATTTGTTGAACATTAATTTTAAGCTTAAATTATTCCTGTCCCCATGATTTTTCCTAAAGTCTTCTCTCATCCTTAATTTTGGTAACAAAATAACCCAAATATCCCAATTTAGGCTTTACACGTGCCTTTATCCACTTCTCTCCTTACAACCGCCATTATTTTTCTGTTTCTTGTACTGCTTAGCTTTCTAAGGCTTTTACCTCTGTCAGTCCCATTGTGATAAGAGACAGGAGATTTTTTCATACCTGAAGCTGTGGAGTTTCTGGGATACTCAAAAAGCATAGGCTAAAGCAAACTTTGTAAACTATTGCCAAACCACACCTTCAAGTGACAGCTAGACAAGCTTCTAAGCAAAAGAGAACCAAAATATTGACTTTTCCCAAGGAGTAAAGACAGTTCCTTTCTAAGAAAAGTGTCCTGTGCATACTCTTCTGTTCAGTGTTTCCAGGGCTTCAGTGAGCTACTGTGTCTCTGAGTATTCGGTATGAATTGCACCACAGATAAAGTCTTTCAGAAATGTTTTGGAAAGTCTGCCTTGGTAAACAGGCTTTACACTTTTGCAGTATTTATTGATGGTTCTTTAAAAAATTATTGAGTTGATTTTGTGCTTTGCTCTTAATCAGGATAGTTCACAGAATGGGTGCTACAAAGTAATTTAAAATTCTCAGTTTCTATAATAAGAAATAATCTGATATTTGACTCCATTCAAAATCTACATTAAAAATGACAAACAAACAAACAAAGCCCAACCAAAACCAATAGAATCATTTGGAGAAGGAGTACTGATATTAGAACTTGAAATTCAAATAGTTTGTCAGTTATTTCTCTGCCAAAATATGTCTTTCTGTTTTTCTATTCACCCTGTCTCTGTTCATGTTTTTTTCAACAAACCAATGTAGGAAAATATAGAAGAAAAAATTATTAAAAATTTAAATTTAATTTCTCAAACACCCTCGCTTAGGTATGCCACGCCTTATGTGATATTTAATTACCTCCTGACAGATTGTTAAAAGTGAAGTTATTAACTTTGAATATTAAACCTATTACTGCAGTACACAAATTTGAGAAAGTAGATAAAGCCAGGACATGATATACACCTATAAATTTTTTGTCTAACCATGTTTTTATATTGACAAGAGTATGTTTGCTTATCGTTTCAAGCTCTACTTACTTATATAATTTAATTTGAAAAGTTAGTATGTTTGCTTATCGTTTCAAGCTCTACTTACTTATATAATTTAATTTGAAAAGTGAATGTTCTCACTAGTATTTGTTCAGGTATATATTGCTACAGAAAGATAGTGGCTCCCATGATAGTGTTAAAATTCAATTCAGCCACCTTAAATCTTAGGATAAATTCTGAAGAGATTATTCACAAAACTCAGGGGAGTGACTATTACAGTGGTAGATACAAGAATCAGTTGAAAAGAGTTAGTTTAGTTAAAATTGTGGTACTCAAAAGTCTAAACTCCTCCTTCTATCTCTGCATCTCCACTGATGCCAGGATACAGGTGATTTCACTTGAACTACAAAGTACAAGACTGAGCCCTTAACACTGATTAGGGATCTTCCATTAGACACCTTTTCTTAGGATTTTTCTAAAGGCAAAAGACAAAAGGACTACTTTAATGATAACTGTGTGTCTTAACTACCTTATAATTCTGTTGTAGCAATTTAATACTTATTGCTTCTATCTCCAGTTGGAAAATGTGTTGCCTGAGGCCCATGGTTCATCCTCAACAGTACCAGCCTAGCTTGCTGCCGTTTCCAATGTGCTCTGAATGACTGTTGTGCTTCATTAGCACTCAGAGCCCATCACCTTTTCTTATTAGCTGAGCCAGCTGATGACTCTGTTGGCTGAACAATTTTAACTCCATCTGGTAAAACAGAGTTGACAACTTCTTTTTGAGTCAGTTGCTATCTATACTGAGGACTTAATTCTGTTCTATTTGCCTTTACTGGATGAAGAGGTAGACAGGAGGACAGAATTTGGCCTTGAAAACAAAAGAAGTCCTTGGGGGGAAAAGCTGATGACTTGTTTAGCCTCATATAGGGGGGTGCCAAGGTGCTACAACAAAGTGCTTCTGCTCCTATGACTCCTCAGCAGACCAGCTCATTTGCAACCAAGGAGAGTATAACCCCTGGCACTGCTGTGAGGTTGAGATTAAATATTGAGTAAACACAGTTTCAGGTTGCTGGCTTCAAGGGAGCTGCAGAGGTGTAAATGACAATAAGACTTGTACTTCAAAAATCAGGAGGAGTCTTGTAAAGAAATACTGTCAACAAGATTTTGGCTTAAGTATTGGCAGAGTTGTCAAGATAATGTTCATCACCTACTCTTCTCCTGTCACTGCTCAGCAGCAGAGTTATTTCATGTGCTTTGTAACCTCCACTGCTGCTCTGAAATCACTATTTACATCTGAGGTAAACAGCACTTTGCAAGCCTCCACAGGTTTCAACTAGGAATCACTAAGGGTCAAACATGACTGGTTGCATGAACTGTCAGTGTGAACTCCTCAAGTCCACATGCTCCTATGCAGAATCTCTAACTCTGCTTCAAAGATGGTGGGGCAGCCTGAAGAGGTGCATGCTAGGTCTTTACTTCAAGGGACTCTTTCTTCCTTTGTATTGCCACATCAAATGCTCTTGTGCCCATGGCAGATGAAGTCAGAGGCAGAAAGAAAAGTCATGGTTATTGTTATGATTTCGATATAAGGATAATTTTGCCTTTCTTTGCTTATATTGTAAACTACACAAAATTAATGTTTTGTTCCCCTAAAAGTGGAAATAGTATCAAAAAAAGTATAAAAAGATTGGTATAAGATAACAATGCATTTGGTAGGGAAAGGAAACAGAAATTCATGCCAATTTACCTGGATTTTTTATTTGCACCCCCCAGAGAGATATGGGAAGAAAGCAGAAGTTTTTATGAGTTCCTGAAATGGGAATTTTCACGACACAGAAATATTTCCAGAAAACATGCTACCTGAAAATTCTGAAATTATAAAATTCATATGTCTTCCTCATTACCCCCTAGATTCTGAAGATAAACATAAAGGCAGTGGAAAACTATGTGATGAAAATTAAAATTATATAGTTTAGAAAATGAACCAGGGGGTATGGATTAAGATACACAGATACAGTGTCCTTTTTCAGATTATCTTCTTCTACATGCTCTGTATTGCTCCAAGATTTGGATATTTGTAATTTATATGAATATGAAATTGTTTCAGGGCTCTTGTACAGGGTGAATCAAAGCTATCAATATGTTCAAATGAACTAGTGGAGGACTGAATTTGCTGATTGACTGCATCTAGCCAGTCTGGTAATAAACATCATTAAACTCATATTATTTTTCCCTCCTTGAAATTAAAAAAAAAAATTAGTAATTTTGAAATTTCTTTAATGAGATTTTTATCAGGTTGTATAAGTTCTTGTCCTGGGTTAGCTGCTCAAACCTTTAGGAAAAACATAGGTTCTTGAGTACTTGCCTGAAACCCAAATAAAAGTTTGAAACACTGCCCATGTCCAAGGGAACTGGATAGCTGGAGTCAATTATTTAGCTTGAGCTTTTTTTTTTCCATGAGTTTCATATTTTGAACTGTTTAGGACCTTCTGATTTTAGGGAACAGTGCTAGGTTTTATGCAGAGTTCAGGAGACAGTGATTTAAAATAAGTGACACATCCAGTGTTATATACTGAACTGGAATTTTCCCCCTTCATAAACAAGCGCACCAAAAGCACTGGGAAAAGGGCTCTTAGTAAAGTCTTCTTCTTCCTAGTGTGTTTACAAATGTGGGAGATACAGTGAAAATATGTTGCATTATAAATCCACCTCCACAATTTCTCTCCTGAGCCGCCCTGCAAATAAGGCATCTTTACTTTTTCCATCTAAAAAAATTGTAGATTGGATCAAAAGAATGACTATATGGGGGGGTTTAAAACTGTAAATTAACATCAGTTTGAAAAGATAAGTTCAAGCTAAATAATTGACTCCAGCTNAAAGGGCTCTTAGTAAAGTCTTCTTCTTCCTAGTGTGTTTACAAATGTGGGAGATACAGTGAAAATATGTTGCATTATAAATCCACCTCCACAATTTCTCTCCTGAGCCGCCCTGCAAATAAGGCATCTTTACTTTTTCCATCTAAAAAATTGTAGATTGGATCAAAAGAATGACTATATGGGGGGGGTTTAAAACTGTAAATTAACATCAGTTTGAAAAGATAAGTTCATTCAAAGTGTTAATCCAATTTTTAATGCCAACAACAAATATTTCAGACACAAATATATGTCAGTGGCCCTCTGTTCAGGTGTAACACAATCTAAAATACAGACATCTGGTCTCAGTGGACCAGTCTAGACTGCCAGAGCTGATCAGTTGAATTCCCAGTGAATTTAGCAGATAGAGCAGGGTTGCCCTGAAAGGTAATCCAAGAAGTATGTGCTGAGCAGACTCCCATCAAGTATCAGTCCTTTGCTTGCAAGCACATAAGAGAAAATATGAAATCATCACTGTGTCTGTTTGTGCATAAACAGACAAAGCATTGGACCCAGCTTGAGACCCTCTCCTGTGGAGACAGGCTGAGAGAATTGGGGTTGTTCAGCCTGGAGGAGATAAGGCTTCAAGGTGACCTTATTGCTGCCTTCCAGTATCAAAAGGGGGCCCACAAGAGAGCTGGAGGGGGGCTTTGGACAAGGGCATATTGTGACAGGACAAGGGAAAATGGATTAAAGTTGAAGGAGGATAAATTTAGGTTAGATATTAGGAAGAAATTCTTTATTATGAGGGTGATGCAATGCTGGAACAGGTTGTCTAGATAAATTGTGGATGCCCCATCCCTGGAAGTATCCAAGACCAGGCTGGATTGGTCTTGGAGCAACCTGGCCTAGTGGAAGGTGTCCCTGCCCACGGCAGGGGGTTTAGAGGTAGATGTCCTTTTTAAGGTTGCCCTTCCAACCCAAATCATTTTATGATGATTCTGTGATTTAGACAGAGGGCTACCTGACCTCCAGAACATATCAAATCTTGGCTTGAATTTAGGGCCTATGTGTCAGGGGCAGAGTACAATTGACTCTACATGAATAGCTACACGTGCGTTTCTAGAAAAGTCTTATGCCATATTTCAGGCATAAAGATTTATTCAATGTTAGCAGGTCAGCTTCCTGCATCTCTCTCTTTGACATAACAAAATGTATCACATTAGAATTTTATCAGTCACTTTTTCCAAATTTTTTTGTCCGAATGCTTTTGAAATGGAAAAATAATCAGAGCTCTTGACTCTTTCCTAAATTTTTCTATTCCAGAGACAAAAACTTTTGATTAAATAAAGCCAACTCAATCAGATTTTGATGAAAGTAGCTCCACAACTGCATGTTAGCGCTTTGATGATGGTATGTAAGTCCCCTCATGTTGTGTTTATGTTTGCAGTATTTTCAACAGCACTGGCAAGACCACTTATCGTGCTGTTATGTTTGTGTCACTGACAGGATACGAGTGTCCTTCTGATGTGATTGAGATACAATTTGTGCCAGATGTGATTTCATATGAAGTGTTTGTACAGAATCACATCTGTCTGGATATTCTACAGCTACATAATTTCTAACTCTCTATGCCAATAAACCCCACTTCATAATATAACTTTCAGGCAATTTTCAAGCTTAAGAAAAATTATCTTCTAGCATAAGCACTTAAGTGAATAATTTGTATGCAGTTAAAAACAGATTCTCTGGAGGCAGATGTGATTTACTCCTCAAGCAGAGGTTCGTAAACATTAGTGAGGAAAAATAGTGTTTTTTCTATGACTGCAATCCCACTATGATACAAAAGTACTCTTCTGGGACAGCTTACAATTTAAACCCACAGATTTCTTGGCTTTTATCTTCATAAATTTCCTCTTTTTAAAAAATATCTTTGGAAGACTAAATGAAAAAAAAAAAAAAGAGGCGTTTGATTGACATGATGATCCCTGCTAATTTAAATGTGACATGTCATCTTCCCTTGTGTTAGTGTAAAACCCATCCTGGCATCATAAAGACTGAAACTTAATTTTTTTAGGTAGGAAAATGTATTCTTTATAAAACTAAACTTGTCAGTTATACTCTAAATATTTGGGTTACTTCAAAGTTTAGACTAATGTTAAAGATACACAGGAAAGACTTTGACCTGTTGGATCAAGTCCAGAGAAGAACCACGGAGTTGATCAGAGGACTGGAGCACCTCTCTGACTGAGAAAGCTGGGGTTGTTCAGCCTGGAGAAGAGAGGGCTCCGGGGAGGCCTTTTTGCAGCCTATCAGTACCTAAAGGGGACTTACAGGAGGCCTGGAGAAGAATTTTTTGGAGTGGCGTGTAGTGACAGGACAAGGGGGAATGGCCTTAAGATGAAGGAGAGTAAATTTAGATTAGATATTAGGAAGAAATTCTTTACTATGAGGGTGGGAAGGCAC
>VYZQ01036454.1:74196-91429 GCA_013400655.1 Mystacornis crossleyi
CCCACTTCATAATATAACTTTCAGGCAATTTTCAAGCTTAAGAAAAATTATCTTCTAGCATAAGCACTTAAGTGAATAATTTGTATGCAGTTAAAAACAGATTCTCTGGAGGCAGATGTGATTTACTCCTCAAGCAGAGGTTCGTAAACATTAGTGAGGAAAAATAGTGTTTTTTCTATGACTGCAATCCCACTATGATACAAAAGTACTCTTCTGGGACAGCTTACAATTTAAACCCACAGATTTCTTGGCTTTTATCTTCATAAATTTCCTCTTTTTAAAAAATATCTTTGGAAGACTAAATGAAAAAAAAAAAAAAGAGGCGTTTGATTGACATGATGATCCCTGCTAATTTAAATGTGACATGTCATCTTCCCTTGTGTTAGTGTAAAACCCATCCTGGCATCATAAAGACTGAAACTTAATTTTTTTAGGTAGGAAAATGTATTCTTTATAAAACTAAACTTGTCAGTTATACTCTAAATATTTGGGTTACTTCAAAGTTTAGACTAATGTTAAAGATACACAGGAAAGACTTTGACCTGTTGGATCAAGTCCAGAGAAGAACCACGGAGTTGATCAGAGGACTGGAACACCTCTCTGACTGAGAAAGCTGGGGTTGTTCAGCCTGGAGAAGAGAGGGCTCCGGGGAGGCCTTTTTGCAGCCTATCAGTACCTAAAGGGGACTTACAGGAGGCCTGGAGAAGAATTTTTTGGAGTGGCGTGTAGTGACAGGACAAGGGGGAATGGCCTTAAGATGAAGGAGAGTAAATTTAGATTAGATATTAGGAAGAAATTCTTTACTATGAGGGTGGGAAGGCACAGGAACAGGTTGCCCAGACAGGCTGTGAACTCATTATCCCTGATAGTGTTCAAGATCAGGCTGGATGGGGCTTTCAATAACCTGGTCTAGTGGAAGGCACTCCTGCCCATGGCAGGGGAGTTGGAACTAAATAATCTCTAAGGGTCCTTCCATCTCTAAACATTCTACAATTTTATGATTCCATTCTATGATATTCCATATACTTAAACTGGATAATTTCATTAAAGACAATAAGATACTTCAAACCAGTGAGAGAGCAAGTTGGGTAAGAGTTGTAAAGACGGCCATGCTCTTGGCTGACACAAATCAGAATGCAAATAATGACATCAGTGTAGCTTGGCTGATTTATTTTGCAGTTAGGTAACTCAGAATAAAAACAGGGAGTAGCTTGTGGCAATTTCCTGTATATGCTGTACATAAAGAATTATCATGGCTGTGCCTGTCTGTTTAAACCAATTTACATTAATATTCTCTTAATTTTTTTTCAGCTTTGATCAGTTTCCAGTTTGTGGGGCTTTTTATTTAGTTCTGGGGTTTTTTTTGGTGGGGTGGTGTGTTTTTTTGCATGTTCCCCTCTAATCCCCAGCATAATGTATTTGCAAAAGTGCATATTTTTCTGATTTTATATGTCCTTAAATGACGAGGTCACAATACTTGGGCTCTCCTCCACTGAAGTGACAGAGAACCAGGAAAACACTTTTGCTATTAATTTTCCAGGAGCTGATGTCTGCTAAGATATATAGTTCCTGTCCAATTCTTCCCTTTCAGCAATAGGGTAGACTGAAAACTGCATTTCGTAAAATGAGCTCTAGAGACGCCTCAGTTTACATTTTACCATAGGCATGATGACGTTAGCTAAACACAGCAATGAAGTTAAAAAATGCAATGGGCTTTCACAAAACCCCACGGGATTAGATTTTCAGCTGAGATTTCAGTGAAAACACATTTGAAGTCTAATTACCTGAGTTTCTAGGTTGATGTAGGTGATACCAAAATAACAGTGCAATTCTGTCTGACAAAATAATGATAGTTGAGAGTGCTGAGTTTACATTTGCCCCTTCAGTATCAACAAAGCATGAAAAGCTGTTGTGTCAGTAATGTTAGATGATTACGTTATCTGCTTCTAAAGTTATTAATCATTGTTGCAGTGTGCCTAGTTAAATCAGTCAACACAATCTTTTCACTGAAAGAATTTTTGTTGCAGAGTAAAATCTGGTAATGCACATTGACAAATCATTTTTCCATTTAAGATAATGCAATTAAAGTTGATCTCCCAGTAAATTATCCTTCTTTTCAAAAATCAGCAAGAAAAGCCCTGCAGGTTCAAACTTTAATTATTTAAATGCTTATAAACTCTACAGCTTGTGAGGTCTGGATGAGCAAATAAATTGAGGGAATGCTGAGCCCAGGCATTTCAAAACCCTTAAGCATTTAGAATAATTACTAGTTAAACCTGGAAAGCACTTATAAAAAGGTAAGAAATGCCAGAGGGAGGTGTCAGAAACAAGGAATCATCTAATCTTATTACTTATATATTTCATTAGTTAAAAACTATGGGGAAAAGATAATTAATGTCACATTTGAGATTGTTGATTCTGTAAGGTAATGAAGAATTCTGTAAAATAATCGGGAACGAGTTTATGCTGATGTTAACCCAGACAAGTTTCATAATGGCTATGAGGTTTTTAGCTAGTTTTAGTGTATCAACACTGGTTTCACAAGTGGTACACAACTCATGTGCAAATCATTGCCTGAAAGCACAAATTTTTAGATGTAGTTAGCAAAAGTAACTCCTCTGAAGAATGGAGAACCTTAATCTGAAATCTGGCCTCAATGATAAAGTTATCCCTAGATCTGGATCCAAGTGTATTATTCTGTATTCCTTGCCTCCTTCCTATTTGCTGTAAAGTCTAGTTGTTTTTCTGTCCCTATTTCTTTGGTCTCCACTACAGGCATTCTCAAGCCTACCTTAGGGCTGCTTGAGTTTGAAACAGATGACTTCAATGTTCAACAAGCCTCCACACATCTCTCAAACTGATTCCTGAGCAAATAGTCTCCAAAGTTAAAAAGGTTTCTGGCTATGTCAGCAGTCCATCATATTTTCACTGTGATAGGACTTACTACTCTGTATAAACAGCTAAAGAAAGGAATTTTAACCTTACCTTCACAGACACAATAGGTGGAAAAATGTGATAGTGATATATGTAGGGGAATTCAGGTAATTTGGAAAGAGGGGAATTTCCTGAATTTTACTCTTATCACCTAGGAATCAATCAGGCCTAAAACATAGCTATAAAAAACATACATTGTGTCTTGGTGCCTTACTATGAGCATGACATGGGGCTTGGTGTCAGAAAAGGGATCCCAGGTCTGAGAAAGCACCTTGGTGAAATATGAGCCATCTATAGGCTGACACCCAAGACCTGAGGAGGGAGGCAGGCTGGACTTCAGAACACCTCTGTGGAGACAGACAGTTTTGGATCCAACAGAGTACTGCCAACCACTGATCAGGAGAATGTCTATCACTGCATGTCTTTACATACTCCTCAGACTTGTGTGCACCTGGTATTTGGCCTATCAGTAGGTGTTGCTTTTGGTCCACGCCGTGTGTTTCAACACAGAATTAAAAGAGACAATCAGACGATGCAAATTGAGCAGATGTGGAAAAAACCCAAACAAAACAATAAAGTCAGGGCTAGCTGATCAAGCTGTTGTCTGAAGCCACAAAGCACCCAAACAAACAAAACCCACAACAAAGCAAAACAGACACGCTTCACAGCCTGGGACAGGAATAGGTTCAAACTGTCACAGCATCTGGGCACTCTGTATTTCTCCTGCTGTGCTGAGGCAGCATCGGTACCTGCTGAGTTTGTCAGGGCTTTCTGTGGCAGTGCTGTGTTCCTGCTTTGATTGTACCATGCTGCAGCTTATGAAGCACCATTGTAAATAATACATTATAATAAAGTCACAGGAAGGAAGGTACAGAATCAGTATCCTTGCATGTAATCTGGGTAAATTAATGGGAATTGTGTAGGAAATTATAAAAAACAAATTTTAGTAGTAGGTAGACAAAGTAAATTGCCCAAGAGATTATCCTAGCTCTACTGTATAATACCAATGGATATTAAGTGTCAGCAGAAAGAAAATAAACTCTGATCCAACACAAGAAAACACAGTCCATTATGTTTAATATTCAAAAAGCAATTGACTGAATTCTGCTATCAGTTGCAGTGGCAGGGTGTGTGGAGAAGAGGGTGTGAAGTGCTGGGCATCCATGGCTTTGTTCATGTGGAAAACTCCTGTAAGAAGTTTGTAGGGGTTTATGTCCCAAAATTTTCCTAGTCTTTCCCCATTTCTTCCTTGCAGCTGTGTCCAGTATATGTACCAAAATAAGCCATGTTTTGAAATGTATCTAGTGTGGCCATCGCATGCAAACACACAAATTACACATGGAGTATTAATGAGGTTGTATTTGGCATCTTCATCTGGGTGGAAGTGCTCCCAAGGGTTAATCTGGCATTACTCTTTCAGGAGTTTCTAATGATGTTTATATTTCCTAAAACAGGAATTATACGTGAAAGCATAGTAATCTGTTTGGAAATGAATATTTAAAAAAATGAAGAAAACATATGTAATATTCTCTAAATCTTCTTCTCATGATTTAATTCCATGTTAAAAGTTGTATTTATTTCTAAGAAATGTCTTTTATTGCACCTGCAATGGACTCTGTTTAAAAGACTAGACTCCATTCCTGAAAATTTGTCCTACCTACTGTTTGGTGTGCCCTACCTCTCAGCCTGGGTGCACCAAGGTACATGAAGAGACATCTTTGCTTAGCCTCCAGTGAAATTATATATTAATTTAAAACATGTAACCAAGGAAAAATAGTGTTCAATTGCCATTAAAATTTAATGTACTTGCATCAGCATTTCATAGCAATGTCAGGCTGAGGATACAGAAGCACAGAGAAAAATATTCAAGTATGAAAGCCCATTATTGTTTTTTTCTCTCTTGAACAAAAATGAATAATTAAATTCAAGGTTGGAGGCTTGCTATTACTTTATTTTTCTTTTTTCATTGCTCTACATTAAAATATATATAAGGACACATCTATATGTGTAAAATGCATTGTGTTCAAGTATTTAAAGAGCATTAGATGCAGAGCTGGGGTTTAAAACAGACTTAAGTAATTCAAAAGTCTCCCTGTCACTGATTTTCAAAAGCACTTTGAGATGTCAGTAATCGAGGTCCTCTGAAAAATCTACCCTTCTGTCCCTTGTTAGAGTCCAGCACTATGAGGGGTAGTGGTTGGTGATATTTCACCCCAAAGCTGTGCTTTGTCAAGCTGCTTCCAGAAGCAACAGGAGGACTGCCTTGACTTCTCTTTAAAGTCACTCTATGTCCCTGGTTTTGCATCTCTTCCTCTTTGTTAGGGTCCAGAAACTGGATTTGTATCTGTACAAAGACAAGTGTATCATATTTTGTGTTCTCTGCTGAGTATGAAGAGACATGACTGAGAACTTAAAAGCCTGAACTGCTCTAGAAACAGTAGCCCTTTACTGTGAGCCTGCATCGCAGTTTTTCCAAGCAGTTTCCTACTATTACCTGTGTTCTTAGCTTATGTGGTTTTTGTTGGGTTTTTTAACATGCTGAGGATCTCTTGAGACCAATCTGAAAAAAATCAGCTTTTTTTTTTTTTCTCCAATTAAATATTTTTATGTGACACTGAACTTAATTTTTTTCAATAGAAGTTTCCTCGAGTTCCTGAGACCCCGGCAGAGTTTCTGGAGAGGAGACAGGCAGTGCATTCTCACTTATAACTTGGAAATAACACAATATAGGAGATCCATAGTCATATTCTGTGTCCTAGTCATTACACAGCTTTATAAAGTCATTGACTACTCTCTAGCTGTAATATCTCGGTTTTGGAGTAATTTTTGGTTTTGGTTCCATGATTTTTAAGGTCTCCATTTTACTTTGGATGGGAAAGAAAGCAAAGCTCGAGGAATGTGAAACAACTCTCTTCCTACTCCCCCTCCTTTCCTAAAAGTGTCTTGTAGTAAGACAAAGAGCAACCTCCCTGATATATAGCAGAGGGTATTTCAACTGGGAGCTGTGCTCTAGAAAACCCAAAAATTCCTCACTGCTTCATCAAAACTGGGATTTTCATTAGGGTTTTGCCTGCAAAAGAAGCACTGTGTATGTCTGTCTAAGGTGTAGTTGCACCAACAGATAAGAGAGAATTTTCTTTGAAGATCTGATTCCTTTAAATATCAACATGCACTGTGTATGTAATATTAATGAATAAATGTTATTTAATCAGATATTTTCTTCAGAAGACAAATATGTGTCTTCCCTTTTAACAGGAAAACAAACCTATGTATAGAATGTATAAAGCATTATTACTGACAAATATACTGGACCTTTAACTTGTGATAAATATGCAGGACCACAGGATTGCAAGACAGTTCCATTTTTCTCTGTCACAGGAATCTCCAGTGGCACAAATATCAGAAGGGATCCAAGAGAGATAAAATTAGAAATGCAGATACAGAATTCTATATTTCTTCTGTGAGTTCACTCACTCATGTATACTTAAATTTGGAAAATATTTTCATTTATATTGCCTTGATTCCTGTCCCTTCTTAAAGAAAAAAAACCCAAACGAACAAAATCCACAACAAAACAAAACACCAAAAACCCTAGGAACAAGTTAATATTCTTTCTGCAGAATCACTGCACACCGGTACAGCTCTATTCTAAATCTCTTTGTCATCTGTAGTGGGTTGAACCTGGGTTGATTGACGGGCTTTTGAGCCAATCGCTTTTGTTATTTTGCATTTAAAAAGTCTGTGCAGCACGGGAGAACTCTCTTTGTCTCTGGGCTCGGGGGCCGGGGGTGGAAGGCCCGGCTCTGGGCCAGGCCCTCCTCCTCGGCCCCTCAGCGCGGCCCCGCGGGGCCGGCACTCCCTGCCAGGGGCGAGCTGTCCCTGCTCTGCAGGCAGCCTGAGGCTGAGACCGTGGGGCCCAGATAAAGTCATGGGACTGCCGGGACCAGCGGGGACCAGGGGGACACATTTGCATCCAGCACAGCCCTCACTGAGGCCGAAGGAAAAACTGCACTGCAGCCAACAAAAACAGCTTTTCTTTCGAGTCAGCAAGGAAAGAGGAGAAAAGTAAAGTCACATGGGATGAAGCTGAACATGGCGATTCCAAGGTCAGAGACAGAGGGAAAGGGATGAGATCACATGGAAAGACAGTGATAGCAATGGAAAAAAAAGGTCTGCTGTGCCTTTTTTTTGGCGCGAAGCTTAAAAAATGCTTCTTGCAAAGCCACAGAAAGGGATCCATGGAATCCATGGAATCCATTTCGAAAAAACTTGGGGGGATGAAAAATTCTTGTGCAGCCTGTGACTTTACAGAAAGGCCCTCGCCAGGCCATATAGAAGTTATTAGAAGTTGTTAGAGACTTGAAGTAGAGAATTTGTGCTTTCAGACTGAGATAACTCATCCTTAAAGAATTAAAACCCAATTTTCTCCTATGGCCCATGATTTTGCAGAGTGGGAAAACTAAAAAATTCATGGGAGATACCCTTCTTCACTTCATCAGATTTTTCTCTCTGCGTGACTGTTGGTTTGTGAAATTCTATGGCACAATAGAAGAAACCTTTTTTCTAAAGCATAAACAGACTCTTAAAAAGTACAACTCTCACCAAAATGCCATATTCTTGTTTTGTTTTCACCTGTGAAAGGAAAGGCATTGGGAAAGAAAAGGTGTTTTAAAGGTTTGCTTTAATTTCTTACCAGGTTTTTTTTTTTTTTTCTCCGTTCTGTTAATAATAAACTTTCTTTTATACTGCAACTGTTTAAGTGTGAATTTTGCTTTACCCTAAAGCTTCTTTACATTTTTCCCAGTGAATCCATATTCCCCTTATACACATAATTAAATTTCATGTGTTTGGCATTTAAACCAGTGTCATCATCTGATAATGTTCAATACTCTGTTGTATCTTCATCTGCATCTGCATGACTAGTTTGCCTTTAACTCAGAAAACTTGAAGGTCTCAGCCTGAGTTCAGAGGTGTTCTGCTAATTGCTGCAGAGAGATCTATGACTTAACCAGGAAACTTCAGGTTCAAAGTACTTGTATATCACTTCAAAATTACTCCATGTGAAATACTAAAATGAGGCATGTTTCTAGTTGCTTTTCTGGCAATTTTTACTCCTTATTCACAGAATTCAGCCAAAGATTATCTTCACCTACCTTATAAATTGTTCAGGAAAAAACAAAAGAACCCCACAGAATCCTACAGCAATGACTCCTCCATTGTGATTGTCCTTGCCTTCCATTTTCCTCTTCTCTGAAAGAACATGCTTTTCTATATATACTGGTTGAAGGCCCAAGGAACTCTCCACCAGCCTTCTTCCCCATGAAAGGCAAAGTATTCAGGGTGCAGAATCTGAGATATGAGGCTATACGACACAATTGAAATGGAGCAATTTACTCAGCTTCTTCTCAAGATAATGTTCCACTACTAAGCCACCATATGACCATAGTTTTGACACTCAAAAAGATACCACTCAACCAGTGGCTTTAAATCTTTGGTTTGCACCCAAAAACGAAAAACAAAAGTTCCCTTGAAACTGTAGGCTCCTCTATCAGTGAGTTGGGCTTATTTTTCTACATTTTTTCTTAAAAATAGCTCATGAACTTTCCACCCCCAGAAAGAAAATGGTCTATAAATGAAAAGCATGATTGTAAACCAAACACTGGACCTCAACTCTTTAAGACTACCTGCAAAGTATTTTTTGACTTTTCAGAAAATCATTAACAGTCTCTGTTTCCTCTACCCCTTTCTTTCATTGCTCCTAACTGCTTGCCTGGAATGACCTGCACATCACAAATATTTTCTGTACCCCTCTTCAAACTGAACGCATGTAATGAAAAAAAATGCTGGTCTGCAGGTGTCACTCCTCTGCTGTCTTATCTGATAGGGTGCAGTGAGACTGTGATACCTTGTGAAAAGTCAAACACTTTCTGAGTGAGCCCTGTCACAGTGACTCTAGTGAATGCATCACAGAAATGCAAGCTGTGAAATTTCTCCCTCAGCCCTGGAGGAGAGGAGCCCTCTCACATCCCACAGGGGAATATCAGAATTTACTAGGCTCTCCCAGTACACATGCAATGCTCAAGACAGCAAGTGGAAATATGGTGAAATGTAAAGAACAGTGGGGAAGAGTAGCTAGGATGAAGAGACACTGGCATGAAAAAGTGGGCTAGCAGAGAAGTTCTTATTCCTAGTGGTTAAAAAAAAGCATAAAAGTGTAAGTGTAGAAATCACAGTGTTTCTGTGTCCAAGGAACTGTAAAATAAATCATTCAGCTGAAATATAGCTATAAAGTCAAGGCATGGCATGAAAAGGTCATGGTTCTTATTTGAAGGGCAGATCAGTAGAAAGAATGTTTTGCAGGCTGGAAATTATAAGGAAATTTCTTTAACCTTAGATACATAAGGGAGGTGCACGTGCTTCCCCTGCTTAGCTGAAGGATTTCTACAAGGAGCTCAGGATTTCCAGGAGATGTAGGGTTCAGTTTCCTCACTGGAACTGTGATGCACAAGATTTCAGAAATTTTGTGTCAGTCTAGCATCTCATCAAAATAGCGAAAAACATCCTGATAATTTTTTCCTGTTTATGATCACGTGTAGTATATTAAATTTTCTTTGGGGAGATGGCATTATTTCATTTTTGGGCATCTCATACTTTTCCAGTGAATAACAAAATTATATGCATAAATGATGAAACAGTGGAGCCTTGAAGTTCAGTGAGTTTATTTATTTTCATCTGAGAAAATTGCTGTCAGTTCACATTGCAGCTCTTCAAGTTGAAAATGCATCTTTCATCATGGGTGAGATCCACATCTTGCTTTTCTTGTATGTCAGCTCAGAGCTGTTCCTGTGACTTAGGTGAAACAACTGTGACACTGTTCTGGAAGAAAATTCAGATTCTATCCCCAGCAATTTGCAGAAATTCTTATTTGTCTGTCAGCATGAGCAAAAGCCTTATATTTCAGGTTTGGGGGTTTTTTTCAGTCGATTAAAGGACTGAAAAAACTTATTCTCACAAGAGTGAATGCACTTTAGTATTCACAATTCAAAGAGGCCATAACCTGTTTCCCATTCCTTCAGTGTGTGTTTAGAAAGTTTAATGTACTCCTTTTAGCAGTGAATTCCTCTTTACATGTCTAATCTGACATATAGCCACCAGAGACGAGATTTCAGCTGGTAATTCTGAGACTGAAGATCTAGATCTTTTAGGATGTTAGTCACTTACTTAAAAGTAGGAGATAATTCGGACCTTCCTCTTTTCTTAAGCTGCAAAACTGAGATAATTACTGGGTTTTGTTTTTTTTATTGTTCCATAGCTTTTTGAAGAATAATCAATTCCTTTTTGACAAAAGAAATGACTTTAGAAAAAAAAATTAGAAGAGGTTTGTACCACTTGAAAATTCAGGGTAAATAAAGAAGGTTCAAGAACTTCTAGAAAAAAAAAATAACCGACTTCTGGAAAAATTCTGGGCAAAATTGAAGGAATATGTCTGATATCAAAGACTGAAGTTAAAAACCTTTGGCTAATGTTCAGTCATCATAATCTACTGAATTAATTAAATGGCTTAAAGCTAGTCTGGCATAGGCAAAGCTTATTTAATGCAGGAAACCTCAGGAAGGACTTAATTCTAGTGAGCTATGATATCTCCTAGAGCTTCCCATCATGAAATCTAAAGAGCTTTCAGTAGAAACACATCTGCTTTCCCATTTGCCATGGAGATGGCTTGTAGTGGAGAGGGATGTAACATACTACTTGTCTCCACTAATGTTCTGATGCACTGACCACATTTAGGATGCATTCATAAATACTTCCCAGGCAAGTCTTAGAGGAAATTTAAAGGGGATTACATCTTCATTGCTGTAGCTTCAAAGGCAAATAAGATCGGGCCTTTGCCATTGCACTGAAGTTACATTAAATAGGTGAAATTTCTGCAATTTTGTGTTTTGGATTTTCTTTTTCCCTAGTCACCCCATGTCAGCTATTTTTCATGAACTGATTTTTCTGGGTAAAACAGATCTTCTGTTCCACCAAGTCCAGACAAGCAATTCAATACTGGATGAAGAAATGTAGATTACTGCCTTATCTCTTCAAGATGGCTGAAAGGTGATAGGAGAGAGAAGGGCCACAAACTTCTGTTGTCACTGTGGTAAATTTTTCATTATGCTTGAAATGTGCAAACAGGCCTTTGAACAACAGCACTGTGAAGGCTTGAAAACTGGTGTAGCGGGCTTCACAGGGATTTCTTTCAGGGATTTATTTTCCTAGGTTTTACAGACATTTTTTTTTAATCAGTTAGTCAGTGACTTAGAACTAGCTCTCTGTGTCAGAGGTCAAACTTTAACTGATTTCAGACCTCTCATATTCATGCCTCTATACAAATTATTTGTTCCAGATAAGCATCCAAACATTTGAATACTTCTCTGCATCAAAACTTAACTCTAGACCTTTTGAACTCCTCTCAGTACTAATACAAATCTAATCCATTCATGAATATTCATCCAAGGTAACAGTAATTGTGATGCTATTGTGTCACTTCTGCATAATTGAAGGCTCATCAGCAGCACCTGTGAAACCTGACTTTTAAACTAAGCATAGCTATCTTTTTTTTTAATGTTTATGTTTTATTATATCACAAATACCACCCTGGGAACATGGTCAAACAGATGATTTTGAGAGTTGCACTCTAAAGAAATGAGGGAAACATAAAAACATTCTGGGGGGAAAAGTAAATTAGAAGGATTGGCTTCATTAGAAGGCACATAAGCTTTTGTGATCCATCTGTTGGCAGTAGATCTCCTTACTAAATAGACCTGGATAGTAAAGAAAGAAAAAAAGAAAAAAAAGGCAAATTTTAAAAACCTCTGGGAGTTAAAAGTTAGGCAGAAATAACAGTTCTGAGTTCTTAGAATTGTCCCAGTGAGAGAGAAAATAGAATCTGTCCTGTGCAAAACAGGTGGCTTTTTCTCAAGCCACAGATGTCCTGAAATTGGAGACAAAAATCTGATGACAGACTGCTGAAGGACATGAGGCATATTAATGCAGACCCTCTCCATCTTCATGCCTCAACACTGCCATGGATTCCTTTTCCACACCTGGGACAAAGTCCTTCAGGAGGAACCTGTACTGATATCTACTCAGACAAAGGGGCTCAGATAGGTTCTCTCTTACTTCTCTCTGACCCTTGAGTACTTTTGCTGAAATGGTGCTTTTAGTGAAACTTGTCCTCTCTTTTTCTGCAGCTAGCTGCTCTCAAAGGTAGCAACCCTAATTCTCACACTGGGTGTGCCAGCGGCTAGCTTTGGGCTGAACGTCTTCCCTGTCAGGCCTATTGCATCCACCTCTCCCTTAGAAGAAAATGATGCCTTGGATCACTTTGTCCTGTTTTTGGAATACATTTTTTTTTCCTGGATGCTACAAGCTTCCTTCTGATGACCACCAGCATTACTATTTCTATAGGCCTGAAACTGGTATGCAAAATCTCCATCCTCGTTACCAGCCAACCCTTTTCTCTTGGTTTTAAGCCACCACGGAAGCTCCATCCAATTGTCTGGTTAGCTACAGCTATGGGTGATAACGAGGCCATTTAGCAAGCTTTACAAATTACTACCCCAGGGGAATATTTTCTTGGCTTCACTTTTTGTTAGTCTTATTGTCTCTATCTGTAAACCACAAACCTGAAATTTCATGAATTTGTAAAATATCTCTTACAGAAATCTTGCAGAGAACTGCACCAATTCAAGGCAAGAGATTCTTCACGTTCTTCAGGACTAGAGTGAAATATTTAGAGGCATAGAAAATTCCCATGCAGGGATGGTAAACTTTTTGGCTGGAAGACCAGAAAATCTACTCATTCCTTCAATTTATGATATATGAAATGGTGCTTTGGAAAACTGTTTAGAGTGAAAGTTAGGGGATGATAATTAGAGTGATACCAACTGTAATGTCTGAGGAATATTTGAAGAACAGAGGTAAACAACATCATCTGGAATACAGAAGACTTGTCTAAAAGCATTTTAGGTTGTTTTTCTCTGGGTATGGGGAAGAAGTAGACTGAAAAACCCAGAAATTTTCTGAAAGTACTGAAAGTGATCAGAAGAGTATTATTAGTCTGGCAGAGGCAGGAGTCCAGACGCCAGGTCTACTTCAATGTTTTAGAACTCTAATTAAGCTTAAAGAAATTAAACTCTGTTAAAAGTTACTTTCTTCAACATCCTTGTGTTAGACTCAGTATAGAGACTCGAACCCCAGAGTTTTCCAGGTCTCCCAAGATGAAGAGCCAGAACACTAGCTTTAAAGGGGGTAAAGACTGCAATTCTTCTATCTTCAGTCATTTGTGGTTAGCCTGACCTCATGTCCCTCTCTTAAGTGTCTCCCAGCCACAAATGTTAGCACAGGCAGGGGCAGGGGCCACAGAGATGCCCTTGTTGCAAAGCAATCCAGTCTGCCAGGGGTCTGTATGGAGAAACAAGGAAAGAGTCTTCTTTCCTCAACTTTGCAAAATATACAAACATATTCTGGCCCCAGACTGTGTTTAAACTACTAGTTCTGTTTGTGCAGAACAAACAGTTCATTGGGGATTCTTCTCAAGCCAAAAACCTGAAAAACCCACACAGCACATTATGCCAGGTTAGAGGAACATGTAAAATGTAAAACAGCCACTCCTAAATTCCTGATTAGAGACACTAGGATTATGCTTTCTATCCTTCCCTTGCAATCTTGTCTGAAATGGACATCATGAAGGTAACTTTATTAATATTTTACACTTCAGTAATATTTCAGGCAATGTCATTTGAGAATAAAGCAAAAATGCACTTCTGAGCTACTTTGGTGACATGCAAGACACAGATTCATCTTTTAGATGATTAGAGAGCTGGATTCTTTTTCCCCTTTGATGTCTAACAGCTTCTTGCTCCCTTTTTGAGTCCTAAATGCATGATGTATAGCTTCCCACTCTTCCATCAAATATGAGTCATGGGCCAAGTCCGCCTTAGATAACCTGCAGAGCTTGAAGTGTATAGTCCAGCTTGACTCCAATGAGGAATATTTCTGTTCAGTTCAATAAAAACTTTATGGATTTTTTTCTTTTTTTTCCATCCTCCCATCCACAAACCTCTAAAACTATAACAAAAATTAGTGTATCCCTGACAAGCCTACATTAAACCTTTCAGATTTGTGTAGCTTTTTCCAACATTCTCAGGTACAGCACAAGTGATGTTTTCAGCTGTAATAGCTGTAATATTAACACCATTAGGGTATTATTTCAGCAGTCATGTACGTAACAGGGCTCTATAGATAAAAGCATTTTTTCCTTGGCTATTTATTATTCTCTCTGAAACAGCAAACTGATGTTAAAACCAATACAGAACATTTGTTTCAATTGTTATTTTGCCTTTCAAATGGAGCAACTGAGTAGACTGACATGAACATTACCTATTTAATGCTGTTTGATATAGAAATGGCAAATAAACATTGTTTTTACATATATTTTCATGCATACCTTCTTGCAATGTTATATGATACAGCTGCAGCTCATGATAGTGCAGCAGTACACCACAGATTTAGTTCAGCGGCATATTTTTTTAAGATTTTGTTTCTTTCCTGTGTAGAATGATATTTATTATTGATTCAGTCTGTGTCATGAAAACTGGCTAAGCAGACCTGATTGTTTGGCCAATCATCTAATTTTGGGCAATTCTTCTCTTTTATTACACCTGATTGAATCAATTTTAACATCCCTGACTACTTTTCATATACTGGGTAGCTGAATGTTGGATTAATTCTCATTTGGTCCTTGAAGGTATAGGCACGGAAGAGTCAGATTGGGCTTTTATAAGAGGATCCTGACAATTATGGGTTTTGTTTGTCGCTAAATACATTCAAGTAAATTCTCTCCAATTTCAAGATATTTTCTTGGAGTAAGATTCGTGCTATCCATGACATACCAGTGTTACTACTGCACACATACTGCTAGTCTAAACATGAATATTTAGCTTTTGAGCATTACCTTTCCCAGGTCAGTATGGGATAGCTGGGCATTATGCAGAGCTAAACATATTTCTTTTGCGTTTTTGCTGTGTGCTAAGGCAAAGGCTGAATATCTCAGATTCCTAAGAGATAAAACATTTACAATTAAACTTAAAGTGAGTAGACCTATCTTTTGCAAAATACACCTTCTGCATCTCAATCTAAATCCAGTGCTTTAGAAAGACCAATGCTGAAAATTATGTATAAGCTGACATAGTGCATTCTAATCAAATAAAGGCATACGTCATGGCTTCCTCCTGCAAAAAAAAATAGCTTTTTCAATAAAGTGGAATTTTTGTGTTGAAAAAATCCCTTTAATTTCAGTGTTTTTCTGTAATTTATAGTATTTATGCTAGTATTTTATGTAAATGAAAACAAAGGTATAAAACTATATTGGAGTGTGTACAAGTCAGCACTGACAGGCAACCTCTTCACAGAGAGTGAATTTATTGCCATTATTGTGCTAACCATGGGATCCCCAAAGAAACGCTATGGCAGAGTTGAAAATACAGGCACCATTAAACTCAGTTCCTGCTAGAGGATCATCAGCCACACTTGTTTATCAAGTATTATTCCCAGCTTCAGGGTCACTTGAGCATATTTACAATCCTACTTGCCAGTCTTCAGCTTTTAACCCATTCCTCCCCACAGGATAATATCATAGGAAACACACCTGTAAAAAGCAAGTGCCGTAATTTTCCAGTTAATTAAAAAAAAAGTAAAATCCTTCTTGGTTTAGAAAACTTTGATCTGGTTAGAAACTTCTGAAATATCAGTTCTATCTCAAAGTAGTACTGTAAATGCAGTTTCCAGAGCTTTAATTTGACCAAATACACCCTAATATTTCCTTCTTTGAGCATCAATTTGCAAGTTGTATTCATACTACTTGCTTTTGACATTGACACTAGATTTTTTTTGAAGATATTTTTGCAGGAGCAACTCGAACTGTATTCAAATGTCACTCTCTTAAATGGTTTGGAGACTGGATGGTATCTGAAGCGGTAAGCTAGGAAGAGAATAGCAGACCAGTTGTCTGGAGGACCAGGTTTTTTAATGTGAGACTATCAGGGCTTTTATTTTGTAATATTTTGTATATAATTTTGTAATTAATTTTGTCCATTCATTCTTCATCCGCCGAATCCTCTACAAAGTGGGTGGTGACAGAGTTTAAGATTCCAGCACACCATGTTACAGGCTAAATAATGCTAAGTCTTTATGACATCACCACAGATTCACAGAACATCACTAAGATAAAGTAGAAGATCATAATTTTGTTTGGGTTTATATATTCATTTTTTTATTTCTTTTCTCTTTCATTCTGGAAAAAATTCCAATATCTTTTCTCATTGGTAACTAGATATATTTAGTCTTATCCTTCGCTTGTCATTACATTAAGGACAGAAATGTAAAAGAAGCAACAGATTCATTGGGTGTTAACATTCCCTCAGTAGTAGCAGACAAGTAGAGGATTTTTTATTGTTGTTTATGGTTCATGTTGATCTCTGGATAAACTACATTCGCTTTGGGAAAAAAAGTGTATTTTCATCTAACTCAGAAACATGGAACTGTGTTTTATTTTACAGCCATCATCTCATATTTTTGCATGCTTTCTTCCATTTTGCAGGAATGATATCAAAAACCCACGGTCTGTGATGTCATTTAATCAGTTTTGCTTTAATTTAAGAGCATTCCAATCTGAAAACCACTCTGGGATAGAACTATCTTGAATTCTGTAGTCAATTCTAGTCACTCATTTAACAAAATCAATTTAAACGCAAGATATGCCTGAGCAGGAACTGAACAAAAGCTGACTGACGAATTTAAGTATTTGCTCTATGGTTTGTAGAAGTACTTCCAATTTCTTTGCACAAAGAGTGTAGATTTAAGTATGCAGTCAAATCACCTGTTAGGAGGAATTCTCAGTGATGAGAGATTCATATCCTTGTAATATAATGCAGAGAATAAAGTAAACTGTCTTCCTGCAGAGAACAATTTTCCCTACATTATTTTTTTAATAATAGAACCATACACAGTGCCACCAGGCATTCCTTATGTTAGAATCAGCTGCATATTTGACCTGGGCAAGATGTTGAATCATAGATTCATTTAGGTGGAAAATGACCTTTAAGAACATTGAGTCCCATTGTTAAGACAGCACTGTTGTTGTCACAGTTATTCTAGCAGTGCAATATCTTTCTCAGGAACATGTTTTCTAGACATAGCAATGTTTTGAAGTATTTGATTGCATATGTATTAGTCTAACATTCCCCCCCCCCCC
>VYZQ01036456.1:0-10712 GCA_013400655.1 Mystacornis crossleyi
AAATATACTTAGTTTCAACCAAACTATGAAGATAAGTTTTTGGAACTGGTGTTTTTATTAACTTTGTGTTACTGTAACAGTTTATATTTCTTGGACATTTGCACTCTCTACTCTACAAAACCTAATCTTAACTCTGAATTGACATACACTTTCACTACACTAAACTGTTTGTTTGTTGGCAAATAGTATGTTGCTAAAAAGGCAAAAATTAGGTGGAAAGAGTAACAGAAGTTCTGTAGAAGTGTTGTGGGTCACCTGAGTTTTCTATGAATCTGAATCTGATTTCTGTGGGTCTGAATCAGGAATTTTTGTATATGTAGCTTTTATTTAATGTACATAAAGTTGTAAAGATATATAAATGAACGCATTTCAAAACAGTAAGTCCTCTGTGTCTCTTGAGTGATTCTGCTTAACCTATGAAAAGGAAAATAGTTCTTCACTCCACCTATTTACATAAGGTTTAGTAATAACTTAAATGAACAAGAATTTGGTACTTCCCAGTATCTTGTTTTCTACAGGTAATTTGTAGTGACTTCTCATGAGAAGATGTAATGTTATAGTTTTGACGCATATCCTACTTCGTCTCTAGTATTTTCACAACAGGAAAGAAAAGCCAACCGCAATGTGTTTTGCTGGGCAAAGGCTAGCCAAAGTGTTCTTCAGATCCTCTAATTTGTGAACTAACTGTGGTAAGATGTGGAATTGCCTTGGATTAGGTACAGTTTTTAGACTCCCTCTTACCAAATCTTTCTGGCCCATAAAATTACACATCACTTTGAGTGTCTATGTCTCCATGCTCACTCATTCCCATGATGATTGATGTTTTTGTGACTTCTATATGGTTTAAGTCTGGATATAGTTACCTGATACAAACTGATAGATTACCTGCCAAAAAAGTTATATCTCCAGTTTAAAAAAATCATTGGGCAAAATAGTTTCTTGATGGTGCAAATTGTTTGTTGATAGCATACTAATAAAAAATCAAGTTGTATTCAGAAGCTGACTCAGGCAATGGTTGTAGTTGTAACTAAATAATAGCAGCTATATGAATGGTCTTGATCATCAATCTGTTCAACAGTTATTAAAATTTGTGACCCAAAATTGCTAAAAAAAGTTCTGTGGGTGTCGTGGTTTGACACTGGCTCAACACCAGGCACCCACAAGAATTGCTTGCTCACCCTCCCCTGGTGAGGAGGGCGAAAAAAGGCAAAAGGAGGGAAAAGAAGAAGAAGGGCTAACAGAGGCTTCATGGCTGAGATAAGGAGAATGGGAGAAATATTTCAAGGGCAAAACAGGCTCAGCCTTGGTTGCTAAGTAAAGTTTATTACTAACAGAATCAGAAGAGCGTAATGAGAAGTAAAATAAGACCTTAAAACACCTCCCACCACCTCCCTCCCCGCCCCTCCCCGGCCCTCCCTGCTTTCCACCAACAACACAGGGAGGCAGGGCAAGGAGGTTTTTGTCAGTCCATCACCAAGATTTTCTTCCACTGCTCCGGGAGAAGAGTCCTTCCCTGTGAGGCCATGGGGTCCCTCCCACAGGAGACAGTTCTCTGTGAACTTTCCGGCTTGGGTCCCTGAGGAGGTGCCCCGCTGCTCCCTCTTGGGGGGATGGGCATTGAGGTGGACACATGGCAGGGCACGGGGTTTCCCTTTCCCTGCTCCTTGGTCATATGTACCCAAAATCCTGTCCCCTATTGGTCACTTCGAATGTAGCCTGTGCAGAGTCCTGTACTTAGGGGGGTGTTCATGGGACACTCGCGCAGTTGTTCTCGGGAGGAGTCGTTGTGGGAGTCCATGCCAGGCTCCAGCCANGATTTTCTTCTTAAATATGTCATCACAGAGGTGTTACCAGCCTCTCTCATCATCCCAGTTCTGGCCAGCAGCATGTCCATCTTCAGAGCCATGAGCCATTGGCTCTGCCGGACATGGTGAGAAGCTCCCAGCAGCTTCTCACAGGAGCCACCTTTGTGGGCCCCCTGCTACCCAAAACCAGGCCGTGCCAAACCAATACAGTGGATTTTTTCTGTTTTTTTTTTTTGTAATTACAAAAAGGAAAACTGACCATAAAACTAGACACAGCAATTTGGGGGAAAGAAAAAAAAAAAAAGTGAAAAGGAAGGTTAAAAAACATCTGCACTGCAAAATGTCTGGTTGAGTCAAATAGCCAATTCAAGCAGGGTGATGTGCAGAATGAATTGGAAATTAGGAGAATTAACCAGTGATTACAGTTATAACTGACTTTAAAGTGTATTAAAAACAGCAAAAATTTGGAGAATGTGTTCATTAAGGAATATGGAAAGTGTAAAAATGAGCATTGAGTATTGTGGTACCACTATTCAGTAAAAGATGTTAATGGAGAAGTTTTCAATAAATGCACTGTTTTCTACTAATGGAAAATAATGCATGTGCAAAAGAGGCACTGTCAGAACAAACTGGATATCATGCTTCCAGTAGTTCTTAATGTGTTTTAAGAATAAGGAGGAAGGTCTGGAAAATTGTGAACATTATACAGCTCTTAAGCAAGCACAAAAAGCATAGGTTTGCAAGCCTTGAGGTATGAACTTAAGTGCTCACAATGATTGAATAAAGCATTTGGAGGGCAAAAATATGAAGCTTCTACCTGGGCTGGGTTTGATAAAAATAGAGCCTTCCAGCACTGGAAAAGAAAATCAATCTTCTCTAATCTGTTAGTTTTTTGCATTATGCAGTTGGAAGATGGATGGATTAAAGAGTTGATCTGCCATCTTTTTGATAGCTTGAAGTTATCTGTGTGAGCAGTTAAGAGAAGTTAATCAGGGTCTAGAGATAAAATAGTCTGAGATGTTTTGTTAATTAGCAGATACACAAATTACTTTTAAGACAAGATAATTCATTATCTGTATAAGGGTAATAAAACTTGTGCTATATATTTTGACTGCAGTAAAGTTTTTGACACATTTGAGTATTGCTTTCATAGAAAAGCTATGAAAATGTGATGTACAAGAAATAAAAAAAACTTGGTTCAAGAGGGATCAGAAGCTCCCTCATAGCTTACTACAGATACTTCATGGTTGAATGGAAGAAAATGCTTCAGAACTGATATTGCTGGATTTTTTTTTTTGTTGTTTAATATAGGTGATGGATTACACTGTGGATGAGCCCAAAATTCTGATGCCATCATGTGCTACTGGGGGCTTGTGAGGTTTAGATTTGAGGGGCAGGAAGAACCTGAAGCTGATTTACAGGTAGAAAGCATCACTTTCCTTACAGCCTTATACTGTCCTTTAGAATATTTTCTGGGGGTCTGATTAACTCTCAGAAGAATCATGGAGGACTGGCCTTAGGAATTCTGCTCAGTTTTTCTAACTGAAGCCTGGAACTGGAACCCTTCCTAACAGTCTCTGTGTCAACACAGCCCCATGAACAGTCACGTGATGAAGTCCTAATGTAAAAGGTCCATTTTTAGTGGCCTGAGAGCTCTATGCATCTCTGAAAGCCCACAAAGCTGAAGGGAGTCAACTTATACAGCAGGATTAGAATTAAAAATTACCTTGACCAAATTGTTTACATAGAGGAAGGGTAGAATTAAAGATTGGAACAAATACAATGTATTGTTCTTAATCAAAAATAGTCAAGTAATTTTAATATAGTATGGGGCACACTGGGTTAGAAAAGGGTTCTCAGAAGACTTGGTTATAATGATGGGGAATGATCAAAGCTGAACATGAGTCAGTGATGATATCATTAGATGAAGGACTAGTGTCATACTGGATTATATGAAGATGAATATGGCCTAAAGGACTGTTTCTCTACCCTGCTCCACTGGTAAGGTTGGAAGGTGAAGTGTACTTCTGGGTATCACATTTCAAAAACTATGTGGAAAATCGAAGAGAGTTGAGAGAAGAACAAACTATAAGTAAAAAAACACTGTATATGAAAGGTAGCTTGGAACATCATGTTTTTTCTTTTTAAAAATGCTGCTGTGATCAGAAGGGAGTACTATGGGTGGCCATCTAACCAGCTCTTCCTAAAGCATTCTGTACATTTGCACACAGCTGTTCTTAAATGAAGATTCTTATAGTATGTGAAAGCATAAAACCCCCTTTGTTTAATGCATAGAATTAGCCTAAATGCTACTTGGAATTCAAAGAATGAGTGTGTTAAGAAAAGAAAATCTCAAGAAAAATTTTGCGAGATAGTAATTAAAATAAGAGTTCAGACCTGACAGTTGTAGAAGTGGATTGTGTCTGTTTTCAGAGGTTTAAGTGATTGGGACTACAAGTGCAGCGTACAAAATGAGAAATGATGTGGATATTGAATGCTTTCGTGCTTTTCTGCCCTGCACCAATATGCTGCTTTGTAATTCTCAGTGTAAACTGCATATTTGTGCAGATTGGTAACTGGTTCCTCGTGCAGTAAAGAACCAGCTTTATGGCATACAGCAGGAGCTCTAAGAGTTTATTATGCCATCTCATGTGTAATTACTCTGATACCTGAGGTGGCCATCAATATATGAGCAAAAAACCTGAAGCTTTTAAGACTGTATTAATTCTAAATATGAATTTATGCGAGAATTGGAACGGTTTTAACTTATATAGCACAAGTGTTAAATATTGTAAAGCCATAGCCTCATGAAGAAGTTAATTGTTATGACTGAAAGTTTGCTTGATGTAAATCAAAGCCAAGGAGTTGGTTCCCCTTATGCTTCCAGGCAGTAGAATAGTTTTTCAAACTATCATTCTTTTCTTCCCACCTTTACCATATGAATAAACAACCAAAGAAACTGATGAGACAATTTTAATCTCTATTTTTATTATACAGTGTTTGCAAGCAGAATTCCAACAATTTAATATTTAAAAAAAAAACAATGTGGAAGAGGTAGAGTTTTGTGTTATCTCATAAGTTTAAAATACCTGATTTCTTTCTAGACATCTAAACAGATTTATACCTTGGTCTGAAAAACTAATCCTGTGCCATTTGAATATTTAAGTTGTGTCAATTTTTACTTTTGGCTGAGCCATCAAACTAGAAAACTTTAGTGTGAAGAGGCAAAATGATTGCTTATGTGCAGAAATCCATATATCCAAATACTACTACAATGATGTCAAAAAAGAACTTTTTCACTACAACTTAGAAAAAGAAAGAAGTCACTCGTTCCTGTGAATGAAGAAACAATTTTTGTTTCTAAGAAAAGAATCAATCACCACAGCAGAACACTGGTGTATCAGTGGTGGCTTTAGGTGGCACATAGTTCTGCTGGTAAATTCCCTGAGAGAACTGCTTTGATCTGTTTATGTAGCTTCTTTCCTCTACAAAAGGGAACTTTAGAGGCCAGTCAGACTACATTTACATCACTTAATAGTGTTGTGTAGAAACAAAAGCAAGAGCTCTCTCTAAACCAGGGTGGTAAATTGGACCTCAAGTATTATAGCTGCATTGCTTTTGTGGCCTAAATGGTTGAGCCATTTATCATGGTGTAGCAGTGTGTACTGTTGATTTACTCTCAGTGCTTTTTTTAGGATCAAAAGATAATTTGTGTACGTGCAAAACTTTAGGAAGGAAGTTCTGGAAATAGATATCCATTGATTTAAAGTGAGGTGGTACTACAGCTGATGCTTCTGAAAATTGCCCTTAAGTATCATGTTTTAAGGACTTGCTGCATTTTGGCAGTAAGTGTTTAGATACTTTCGTGCCTCTCCTTTACTCTGTCTTTAGAAAGTAACCTGTGACGTCCCAAACTCTGTGCTTGGCACGAGACGCATTCCAAAATAGGCTGCTGGCTTAGGATTGGCACTTTGTGTCCAGTATTTCCTCCCAGGGTAAAGTACTTAGTATATGGAGTATAAACTGCAGTCCTAAACACATGAAATTTAATTATTGTAAATGTTATTTATGTATAAAATAGAGAAAATATTGTTATAGCCTTCCACAGTTGACTGCTTTATTCAGAATTAAATGAGGAGGACCAATGGGAGCTTTTAATTTCTATTCTTAGCTTATGCTGCCAATTACTATTCTACAGAAACACAGCAACACAAACAGGGTGTAGCTTCTGATGGTGTATAAAGAATTCTATCTTAATTTCTGCTGCTTTTGAAGATCTCCTAAATCTTTCTAGTTGTCTGTTTTGTATCAAAGGTGATCCATCTGCAAGGAGGTGTTTACCTCATGCTTTTCTAGACAAAAATGAAAAGCATTAAATAGGTCTATTAGACCCAGGGTTATTTTTTCTCTTTACTGGGATTAGTAACGTATTCAGTGTTTTTTCTTAATAAAGAGGTGGGTTTTTTGTGTTGATGTCTACTTTTACTGAAAAAAAAAATCCCAGTGATTCTGATGAAAACTTGGAAACAATGATTCTGCTTCTAATCAGACTTGCAAACAGATGACAAATAGTGGGAATACTTTGAATTGCTTCTACTTTTATTGTTCACATATTTTTCATATTTCTTTTAAAGAACCATATGTTTTAAAAGCCTGATTCACAAGATTTGAATTTTTTGACACTGTGTGTTAAAGGTATTATAATATTTTTCAAAATATTCAGTTTTGTTTTTTTTTTTTGTTTTTGTTTTTGTTTTTGTTTATGTTGTGATTAATTAAGTTCGAAGTGTGCTTACCTAAAGTGCCTGAAAATTGCAGAGGTTTTCTATGTATCTTACCCCTAAGAAGTTGATTTGGGAAATTTCGATTAAATTTATCTACCTAATCAGAAAGACTATCAGCTGCAAACTGTTGGAACCTGGGATAGTACTCAACAGTAGTGATAGCTGATCCCCTTCATGTTGTCATCTATCTTTCTCCATTTCTGGAGACAGAATATACAGCTAGGTGGTCTTGAGTCGCCATTTATTTTCATATTTCTGTGCTTCTCTATGCTTAAACCCCTTTAAATACGCTTTTACAGCCCCTTTGGACAACATGAGTTGCCAGGAGGTTGTAGAGTGAAATGTGAACAAGCAAGGTTTGACTGAGGTGTTTTGCTGAGCAATTAGGCTTGGTAGCTCTTATTGGAGGAGAAACAAAATGGACTTGAGTTTGGAGCTTATGCTTTTCTAGTGGTGATGGCAACAATGTTTTTTAACCTGTGTTATACACAAAAATGTGTATTCAACTCCAGAGTGACTGAAATGCAAGTATAACAAAGCTGCATTTTTAGGGTGTTTTACCATAAAACCAAACTTCAAGGTATCTCTTTCTACAGGATTAATGTAGTTATTCTCCGTCAAGATGCAGAACCAAAGGTTAATTTTCCTCCTTAGAGCACATTCCTGTTGCTGGTGGGTTTATATGTTTTCTCTACTGCTTGCAAAATTAGCATAGGCCAAAACAAGTCTGTTCGAAAGAGGAGGATTCTGTAAAATTCAGCTGGTTGACAAACTTTTTGGAACTGAGCAAGGGGCTGTTTTCTATACAACAGGCTTCTGTCAGTACAGCTGTGCTGGACAGGATTGTGAAGAGGTGCTAATGCTGACTGGTTTAGTTGTTTTGGCAGAAGCATTAGCAAATACATTATTATATTGACAAAACATTTCTTTTGCTGGTAAAATTGTTCTGCTTGGAGACGTTTGTCTGTAAACGGTTTTGCATTTTAGTATGAAGTGCACGTTGGTCTGGAAAGCTGCCTATAAATTTACCCTATATTTGCAGAGTGTCATCAGTACTTCTAAAATACTAAAGGGCTCTGGCATTGACACAGACCAAACTTTCAAAGTGTATCAGTAACACAAACAAGTAGGAAAAGGATGGAGGCTGATAGGTGGCACGTTGAAAAAAGGGTTACTGAGAAACATACGGGAGCTGAGAGAATCCCTTTTCTGTTGGTTGGATTGATATCCTTGCAGGATTCAGATCTGCTGTACACCTTCAGGTAGGTGGGCGTTTTAGCTGAGTGTCACTAAGTCTTTGATGTTTTGCTGCTTCTGTCATCAACACACCAGCAGCAGCTAGAGTGCATTAAATTTTTTTTTCCTGTAAATGGTTGAGCTACCCTTTTGCACTGGTATTTAGCATAGCAGGAGGGCTTAACTGTTTTTTCCACTATGATTTTTTCAGTCACACATAGCTTGAATGTCCAAAATACTGTGAGTTTAGGAACAAGAAACAGTAGAAAACGAGTGCTGTTCTGAAACACTGTGTTCCCATTCTTTGTTCAGTATGAGGCATATACAAAATTTAATGAACCAGTCATAATTCCTCTTTGCTTTAAAATTAAGTATTGACTTTCAGCAGTGCATGAAAGTAATGTGTTTTTTTAACCTTCTCACGCTATTGCTTGTTCTTCCATCTAAGTAGCAGTATTTTGTATAAAATCAAAATCTTCAGAATTTTGGACTCTGTCCTAATGAAGAATACCATATCAGACAAAGAGCCTGGGAGTTGTGAGATTTAACGCTGGGTTAGTTTACAGTGAATGAAACCAGATTAGACACTGAAAATCCTGGATATGAACAGCACAGTACAACTGCGAAGACACTTACTGATGGTTTAATATTTATTTTTCAGTAGCTATTATGCTTGGGCCGGTGCCTAGCTAAGTTAACAGAAATAAAGCTGGAAGACTTTGAGCCTCATCAGAAGCCATGCAGCAGGCTTTTGTAAAGCAGTATTTATTGTGTTTGAGTTGTAATAGTCTAAAGAGGAGACATAAGGAAAGATCATGAAATATTTTGTTTGTTATTACTAAAGACTGTTTCCAAATGAATTATGTTTTGGGGAATCTCCTATCTAATAGCATTCTTATCTGCTTTATCTTGTTTTGTTAATCTTTTTTCCTTACCTGATGGATTTCATGAAGATTGCAGGAGGTTTTCTTTGTTTGGTTTGTCTCATTGTTTCAAATGGTGAGGTTTTCTGATTTCACCAAAGAAACAAATATAAAAATTGTGAAAGATTAAAATGGTGAAAAGATCCAGTGTCTTTGTTGTGCCCTTTCACGGTATTGTCTGTGGGTGTTGTTAGATTTGTAGGAAGACTGTAAGTAGCTGCTGTTGACCTGAAAATGTTTTCCAGTAAGCATATGGTTTTCATTACTTGTGTTTTTAGAATACTGTTGTAAAATAAAACACTGTTATAAAATAACACAGTAGCTAGCAAACAGAAAGAAAACAGTTTTGGCTGTAGAAGACACAACTATTGAAAAATAGCCTGGTTTTTGTCATTTTTTGAAACCAAAATGGCAGTATCTGACACTTTTCCATGTACCTGATCGTTAAAAGCATCTTGTATGCCAGTGTTTATGCCAACAGCTGACACCCATTGATCTGCAAGTTGTTTTGTAGAGAAAACTTTGACATAGGAAGGAGTGAATGTTACTGTGAAGTAAGGGTGTAATGAGAATAGGTTTGTGGTTAACAGTCTTCTCGTAAGTAAAAGCTCTTGTAAAGAGAAAAGAACAATCTGTTATACATAGGAAGAGAAGTAACTGTTAAAATTTCTGCAAAAAAAGATTCCTATTAAACATTTGGAAAAGCTTTCTAACAGAGAGGATGGCTTTCTTTTCCAGGAGTAGAGTCCTTGTGGTATTGCTAAGTCAGGATCGGATGTCATTGTGATCGTGTCTTACAGTGATCTGACCACCATTTCAAGGGGAAAATAGGAGCCCAAATTTTTGTAACCTCTTTTACAAGACTACATCTTTCAAAATTATTTTATGGAACTGCGACTGTAAGGTGCTTATCCATATAAAACTATATTCTTTGTACAATAATAAGGGGTGCTATATATCATATACCTGCTCAGAACATATATTATGTGATTGTTTGCCAGTTTCTTTTATTTCTGTCAAATTAAAGTCATGATCTTAAAAATATATGGGAATGAATTTGTTAATGAATCGAACTTCTTTTAAGATTAAAACTGAAAAGTGTAAATATGTTTACTTCCAGACCATGTATTGTATCATATCTCTTCTGTTTACGTGTTTTTTGTGTGTAGATGAAAGAAAATTAAAATCGGGCTCAAAAAATATCACTGAAGTTATTGAAAGGGTTGAAATGACAGCCTGGAATTCTAAGAATATGTTGCATTCCATATGACTTAATCCTCTTTGGGAATTAAACTTTATAGATTTATTTTGAAAATTTTTGAGAAATGTTTATAAAGTTTAAAAAACAATTACATACTGATTTTGAGTTCATTTTATACACTTTTCCAACTTCTGCCACTGAGGAACTATGTATTTGATCTTAGAGGGAGAAGTCAGGGTCATAGTATGCATTCTCAGCCATGGACCTGCAACCCCCAGGGAAAGTGCTTGGTCAAGGTCAGCTCCTTAACTGGACACTGCTGCACAGATTTGTCCGTCGGTATAAGTACGTACAGTCACAACAAATGGATGTCTATTTAGATAATAATCCACTTTAGAATGAACGTCATTTGTTTCAGGTGAGAAATAATTATGTAATTAAGTAATTATTTTACATTTCTGTCATGGGGTCATAGATAATCATGTCCTTTTCAGAAGACTTCTGTGAGGCTATCTTGGCACTACACTGCTTGGCCATGGCATCATAAATATTCATAGAAAATACACCTTGCAGGTACTTCTTAATTTTACGTGACTTTTTTTTGCTATAAGAGGTAACAAGATTATCAGTATCTGTTGAGCTGAAGTCTGGTGTCTTTCTGTTGACTCCTGACTGATTTCCAGATTAGTCGGATATTTCTCACAAATATTTGTTCCCTTACCTTAGTAGTAATAATGTAGCAGAGTTGGGTTGGTAGAACAGT
>VYZQ01036457.1:15156-29001 GCA_013400655.1 Mystacornis crossleyi
AAAAATCACTGATTTATACCATGAAATTATTAAATCCCATTTTCTTCTTTTAACAGAATTTTTTAATAGGTGTGGTTTTCAATATATTCTATAGAGAAAAAGATATCACGTCAGTCAATGGTAGGTGATCATCTTGCAGGTCAACATATGCTTGCATGGCTGATATTGCAGTCAGGGCTTTGACTTTTGTGACTCCTCAGAAATGAGGACTGCTGGGAAGACATTAAATGCAACTGAAAATAAAAATCCAAAGCAGAAAATCAATCTGTTCAGATCAATCTCAACAAGCTGGAAAAATTAGGTGAACCTTAGTGGAGACAAAAGTGAAGTTCTGCACCAAAGGTTGAACAAACCCATGTGGCAATAGGGGATGGGCTCTCCCTGCCTAAGCAGAAGTGTTTTGACCGCATGGTCCCCAAAACTCTTTTCCAGTCTAAATTATTCTATAAACTACACAATCACAACAGATTAAAAAAAAGGTACAATTTGACACAGGGGATGAGGGGAAGAGCCATTGGAATACTTTAAAAGAAATGACACAAAATATTGTTAATTCCTTTTTCCCCATAGGATTAAAATTATCTGTAAACAAACCCCCTGTCACTGAATTTTATTTAACTCATTGTTTATAGCTCTTAACTTGTCTTCAGCAACTCTTCAGATTTAATTAATTGCCTTGTTCTTGCCATGAAATCAAATTAGAGTGTTCACAAAATAGTTTTTTATTATTCTAAGTGGTATTTTCCTTTATTCTGAAATTCCAATAGGTGGAGAGTTTCCATACGAATGGCTCCCAACAAAAAATGTACAAGAGTAAATTCTAAATCACTTATTTCTGCTGTGTTAATTACTAGCTAGTTGTTGGGATTTGATCCAAGCAGGACCTTATCTAGTCAAAGGAGTCAAAGGAAAAGTCTTATAAATTAGACAGCTTGTAGGATTGGATTAAATATCCTCAGAGAATAGGTGTTCACTGACTGCTAGAGAGGGATCATGAATAACTAGCTAATAAATTTCAAATTTCTACACAGATAATTGAAATTATTATAATGCTTACTCCTTTGTTTACTGTAAGAGATGTAGTTCTAATCTTGGGGGCCTAAAGCAATACAAAACCAAGGTAAAAATATGCCCATGCATTATGTAGACTACTTCAGTGGAATATTTATGTTGGAAGATACTAACCAACAGGTAAGTACTAAGATTAAGCATTAAGCATTTGCAAGTTTTTTCTTTTGTACCGCCGTGGCCCTGTTATAGTGTGGAGACAGCAGGCCTGCCATGGAGGTGCTTGCATGGTCTTCCTGGAATCCTGGAGTTTTCCAGAGAGACATATGTGACGTTGGTGACCGCTGCCCTGTGTCACCAGGGCATCCCCTCCCTGGTCACCAGCTGGGTGGTACACGGCTGCTGCCACCCACAGTGCCTGGAAATGTGGCAGCCAAGCAATGAAGGATCATTTAATATGTGAAGGCACCTGCCTGTGGCTGTTGTGTGTTACCGTGGTAGGCTGGAATCTGCTTGCACACAACTAAAGCTTTACTATTAAGTTTAGAAATTATAATTGCTATACAGTTTTTACTTAGAAAAGGGATAGTATAAGTCAATATTCCTCATGGCCATTTAAACAGCACTTTCTGTGCAAATTGACCTTTTGGTTTCAGAGCTTTGATTACCCTGTGAAATGGAAATATCAAGGGCAAGGAGCTTATCAGATGGCTTAATGAGTCCAGATAGCACTGTGCAATTTGAGTCTCAAAAGCAGTATAAATGCATTAGTTTGGCACAATACCAGAGTGAGGACAGTGTCAGGCAGCTCCTTGTACTGAGGCCTGCCAGTTCCAGACTGAGTAGTGATGGCCATTCCTGACAAACCATGTGTCTATAAGATCAGTTTTATAACCTGCACTGCAAAAACGCTTGTACAATATTTAAAAAAAAAAAAAAAATCCACATGGCTTTTTTTTTTCTGTTTTTGAGGAACATTTCTCTCTTCCAAACAGGCGCATTTGCATGAAATTGTACATAATTGTTTCCCTCACTTGTTTCAGAATTTCCCATCGCTAATAAATATTGCTGAGCAAGACAGGTTTCTGCCAAATTCTGACACTGAGCACTGACTGCGCTGAACAGCAAATTTCTCTGTGGAAAGCCAGTACAAATGACTTCAGGTAGATGATTTAGATGAAGGCATTATAGGAATTCAGCTTAGATCCAGGGCAAATCTGAAGGACTTCATAAACCCTGGTTGGCCCAATTCCTTGTTGTAATGACACAGATTGCTTTTTTCCCAAACTGCTCTTAGTTTTGTTTGTTTATGCAAATGAGTCCTCTTATTTGTACATGTGATTTTATTTTACTGATTCAGTGCACCACTAGCCAATATGAAATCCAGGTCCATGTGAAGGTGTGGTGAAGAAAATTATCCAAGTAGTAAGTCCATTCATTCACACATTTGATGAATAATGGCTATATATCAAAATACAAAATACTGCTGTCCTGTAGTTATGGATATTGTGCAAATTACTCAAATAGAGTAAGAGAAAAAGAAAATATGAAAAAAAATATTTGAGGTATTTGCATATGCCTGACAAAGAATAGAATTTAATGGGTATTTCCCACTTAGAAATAGATATTTTCCCATAACAGTTTCTGAACTCATGGCAGCCCTGTACATTGATAGTATTCGTTGTTGGTACATTCAGATTTAATACATCTATGAGCACAGGAAAAGAAAGGTATTTCTTCCTGCACAAGTGGAGTATATGCTTATTTCAACTGACCCAATTTATTAATGTAAACAGAAGCTCTCTCTGCTGTATTCTCTATATTCACTAGGGTTAGCAGTGTCAGAAGAGTGCAAATATGTGGGAGGGGGAGCTATTTATTGTAATACAAGACATAAATTCAAAAAATAAAATAATAGTAGTAATAATAGTAATAGCAATAGTAATTATAATAATAGGAATGTAGTCTGGGTGTCAGTGAAAATCTCTTAGCATAGAATATTCACCTACAGTTAGTTTCAGAAACCATATTTTCTGGCATATTTTAAAAATAGATTAGAGCAGGAAAGACATTGGTAAATACAAGATAGCAAAATATTCAGTAAATACTACTTTGGGAAAAGGAGAAGAAATCATTAGATTCTTTTCATCACTGAATTTCACTTTTCTAAGCATGAAGATCTATCAGGGTGTTATCTACAAATCCTGAAAGCAAGAAGCTACAAGAAATTAACATTTTTCAGATGTATTTTTGACACATGCTTTCCAAGTTGATGTAAGAAACGGTGGGAGATGGACTGGAACGTGACAGTTCCAGTGTAACTGTCAGGATCTAACCAAAAACCACAGAAGAAAACACTAATGGCTGTGAACGACATTCCTCAGAACAGCTTCAACCAGTCTGCACTAATAACAAAGTTGGTACCCCTCGGTGCTGACACTGTGCTTAATTTATAGAGCATCTACCACACAGAATAGGTTACCGCTATCACCTGCAATAGTGAAATCAAAACATCTAGGTTGACACAGATAGATTTGTATCCCCACCTCCCCTCTTTATAAATAGCAGCCAAAAGAGCTATAAGCAGCTGTCAACATGAATTTTATTCATCAGTCCAACAGCTAGCACTTTTCATGCCACTGAATATCTAAATGGGCAGGTTCTGCTCCTCTGAAGCATTTAAAAGAATTTAAAGAAGTTGTCATTCTGACACTTTAGATCAGAACATACTTGTTACTTATACTGTGTGCATTAGTGCTTGTGCTTATGTGTGTATTTTAGCCCTATATAAAGACTGGCAGATTTTTTACCTTACTCAGCTTTTCTGAGCTTCTTTCAAGTGAATAGATTATTAACTTCTCCCCGGGAGATTTTGTGGGCCAGCTTCCCTAAAAAAAAAAAAAAAAAACCCCAGCTTCCCCGATGATTTCCCTTTAAACCCAGCCTCTAATATTTGGAATAATTTNCTTACAAACAAAGAAAATTGTGTATTTACTTCTGAAGTTTATTTATTTATTTTCTATGGAAGAATTATCATAACCATGAGTCCTAACATATCAATATCTGATATGTAGTTAAGGATATTGCATTCACAATAGACTATGGATATTTCAGCAAATGAATTGCCACAGTCTTTTATGCTGTGTAAGGAGGTCAGTGGACAATTTTTCCTTCTTCTTTCTCCCAGCTGTCCTGGCTGTGACCAATGACTGCATTGTCCTTCAGGTGTTTTTCAATACCTCACAGAATAATCTTCTCCATAAATTTACCAGGCACTGAAGTGAGACTGACAGTCCTGTTGTTTTTTGGGGTCCTCCTTCATGAAAATCAGGATAATATTGTCCAGCTTCCAGTCAGCTGGGACCTCTCAGGATTCCCAAGATTGCTGAAAAATCACTGAAAAAGGTTTTGTGATGACATCATCTAGCACTTTGAGAATCCTTGGGCGAGTACCAGCAGGCTCCATAGATTTTTAGTGATCCAACTGGAGCAGCAGATCCCACACAATTTCAGGGTCGACTGGGACTTGATCATTCTCATGGTACTCCAACTCAGGGCACTTGGAACCCCTTGGTCCATCATCCCTGGATGGACCCCTGTGGAAGAAAGAGGCAAAAAATGCATTAAATACTTCTGCCTTGTCCATATTGCTGTTTGTGGGATGACCATCCTCATCTTATAATTGATTAAATGTTATTTTTACGTAGCTTATTGCCATTACTGTGCTTGAAAAAACTCTTTTTATTGTCCCCCACAGTTCAGGCAGCTTCAATTTGAGTTGAGCTTTGGCCAAATGAATTTTCTCCCTACAATGGCAAGCAGCAGCTCTGTATTCTTTCCATGTCACCAGACTTTGCTTTCACTTATCGATTCACATGGAACACGTACTGTTACTGGAATTGCTGGATAGCTGTAACAAAAATAAAATCACAATATTTGCCTGTCACCATAGCCAGAAAGAAATATCCTTACCCTCCAATACTTACCGTATTGTCAATGCAGCTCCCTTTTTGTGTCTGGATGTGCATGACTAAATTACTTTATGTTTTTTCTTGCTCTGAAACATGAAATTTAGGATGCTATTTCACATGGTACAAGTACTTAATTGGCAGGCATGGAATTGTATTAGCTTTTCGGTAAATTTAACTGAAATTTTTCTCCATAGTGGTGCTAACATTTTAAAGGGAATTTTAAGATAAGCTGCAGTCAGCCATGGTTTGTCTGGTAATAGAACTACACTGATATGAACATGTCAGGGACCAAGAATTAAATTCTAGGCTCTAAGCAGCTACATGTCACAGGAACTCAGTGTAGATGTAGGATCTAAGAACAATCTTGTTCCCTTTGATAACATGAAGGATTGATGATTGGATGTCTCAAGCCTTCACTTACAGTAGTTATTGTAGTGTAAAAATTAAGGTTAGCTTCAAAGAAGTATTTAAAACTTTAAAAGAGAGATTAGTCATCCTTTGAATGTAATGCAGTTAATAATTTTCTTAAAGGTGGACACATGCCTTAAATGCCTTGAAACAACAGGAAGGTAATTAAATTGATTCAAAGTTTATTAGTTAAATAAATTGAACAGATTTACTTAAAAAAGCATTGATGATAGTAACAGATGACTGATTGGCTCTGTCCTGGTCCACCAAATGAGATTCAGGCAGCAAATTATGTACTGTTGATAGGGGTAAGACGAAGATGTCCACCCTGTTAGTCATGAAAGAGAACTCACCGCCCACTCCTACAATATTTCTTCCCCTTTTCTATGTGAGTCTCCATATGGTGGACCGAATATTTGAATACAGAGAAGCTCCACAGACTTTCTAGTGCTCTTGAGAGTAGATGAGAGATCAGTAAACTGCATGTCATGCATGAAACCCAGGAGCAGAAAAGAGGTCTTGGTGCCTTTCGCTTGTTACTGCACGCAAACTTTTATCATAGAGGAGAAACTAGGGGCACATGTATGATACAGATGTCAAAATAACATGACTAATGCTCAAGGCACAGGAATTGACAGTTTTGGAGAGAGATGAATAATCTGAAAGGGGGTGTGATGAAACAATCAGAGGATGACATACAAAGGGGAAAGATGTCTTAAGACTAGTTTTCAAGTAGGGGTGCTGAACCAATGATTTCTGGAAGGATTTTCAGATAGGATAAAAATGTGAGAGTGATGAAAATTTAAAAACAATAATAGAAACACCTAAAAAGTTGTAAACCGCTGTTGTTACTATTCCAGATGACTACTGTTTTGGGTTTGCGTGGCAAGGTTCTGGTAGTGGGGGGCTACAGGGGTGGCTTCATTGAGAAACTGCCAGAGGATTCTGCACCTCCAAGATGGACCCACTGCTGGCCAAGGCCAAGGCCTTCAACAACAGTGGTAGCACCTCTGAGGTAACACATTTAAGAAGAGTAAAACACTGCTGTGCAATTGCAGCTGGAAAGAGAGAAGAATATGTGAGATGCAGCCCTGCAGACACCAAGGCTGGTGAAGAAAGAAGGGCGGAACATGTTCCAGGCACCAGAGCAGAGATTCCCCTGCAGAGCATGGGGAAGACTGTGGTGAGACACGCTGTGCTCCTGCAGCCCATGGTGTCAACGAGAGAGCAGATATTTACATGCGGCCTGTGGAGGACCCTACGCCGGAGTAAGTGATTGTCCAAGGAAGGCAGTGACACTGTGAGAATCCCATGCTGGAGCAGGCTCCTGGCAGGCGTGTGGACCCATGAAGAGAGAAGCCCACACTGGAGCAAGTTTACTGGCAGGATTTGTGACGACATGGGGGACCCACACTGGAACAGCCTGGTCCTGAGGGACTGCACCCTGTGGAGTGTTTTGTGAAGAACTGCAGACCATGCGAAGGAGAATGTGAACTTCAAATTATAGACATTTGTGGAAGACTGTCTCCTGTGGGAGGGACCCCATGCTGGAACAAGGGTAGAGTGTGAGGGATGCTCCCTCTGAGGTGGAAGAAGGAGAAGAAAAAACATGTGATGAACTAACCACAATCCCAACTCCCCATCCCCCTGAGCTGCTGGGAGAGAGGAGGGAAAGAAAATTTGGGATAAAATTTAACCAGGAAGAAGGGAGCAGTGGGCAGAAGGTATGGAAGGTACTTTTAGGATTTGGTTTTAGTTCCTATTCCCCTACTGAGATTTGGTTGGCAATAAATTAAACTGATTTCCCTGAGTTTTGCCCATGACAGTAACGGGTGAGAGGTCTGTCCCTGTCCTTGTCTCAACACACAAGCCTTTAGTTATATTTTCTCTCCCTTGTCCAGCTGAGGAAGGGAGTGACGCAGTGGCTTTGGTGGGCATCAAGTGTTCCAGCCAAGGTCAAACCACTGCAGCCATATATGCAAATATGTCATATTATTACAGTTCCTTTAATTATTACCCTCTGAAAGTTATTTCAAGTCTAAAGCAAGAATACAAGATTTTAAAATTTTCACAGAAACTATGAAATCCGTTTTCTACTAACTTCACAGTTACCTTCTGCCAGATGGATTTTTCACTGTTACTGCACACACTGACAAGTGAGAACTTTGTCATTTCCTAAAAGTGCTGATGTGAGCCCTCCTACTTAGTCTGAAACCTGTGTGTGAAGTTGATTTTCTTGCATCTCTTGAATCAATTTCTTGCCTACCACAGTAGTGAAAAAGACAACATATATGAAATATACACCACAATACAGATAGTGTTTAGTGTTCCTATGACAACATTCTAAAGTTCCATGTTTTTCTAGTCACTATTACAGTGAAATAATGGACTGCCACTTCTTAGAGGGAGAGAGTGCTCAGCCCCAGAATGCCAATTAAACCACCTAACAAGGTATTCAGGGCATTCAGTGGGCATGTGGGAAACCCCAGTTAAGACTGTTTGCTCTGCAGTCCTCAGAATAAGACAATATAGGGTAGTATACACTATACCCTCCACTTCCCAGATACAATACTAAAGTATTATCCTGTGGACCAATGAAAGAAGTGTCATAAAAGTGGATTATCTCCAGTAAGGATGATTAAGGGAAACTTTTACAACTCTTGAGGACTAAAGAATAACTTGAACTTGACAAAGCAGTGACCTGCACCTCCATCCTTCTGTCTCCCCAGCAAGTACCTTGCAAATCACTTCATAGTCCAAAATGTACTTCATATAGTAACATATTTAGTGAAAATATTTCTATCTGAATCCAGCATTTATTAAGTATAACACAGATATTTTTCAGCTATGTTTTCAAGAACTTACTCACTGTTATGTTGTTATATTTCTGAGATGATTGCACAAGTTTGAGAGATATCATAAACATACTGTTGTACATCCACTAGGAGCTTCCCTGACCCACGCCAGAATAGTTCTCAGTAGAGTAAATTTTGGTGAAAAAATGTGCATTGCTCTAATTCAGTCAGACGAATCTCTTATTTCTTCAATTTGGCAAGAAAATTATCAGTAATATAATTTGACAGTAAATAATTTGGATGGCTTAGCAGTAGATAAATGAGTTTGGTGGCACAATATATACAATGTTGCTTGCCTTAATATTTGATATACGACATTTCAGTGATAAAGCACACCACATCTGATAACTTTGTTGTAGTTCAGAGTGAAAAAGACAACAAAATTCCTTTTTTCTCTTTTTTTTTAATTTTACTTGTGTATGTGTGTCTCTGTGTGTGTGCACGTGTTAAACTTGTCTTTGCATAGAAGGGCCAAGTAAATGGGAATAAAAGCACGCCGTGAGGAAGAACAGAAATTCTGCTTTCTGGTCTTGACTCTCTCTCCCACAGGCTGTGGCCAGTCACTTTTGTCTACCTGTTCAAAATACCCTGTTCCAGTACAAGCCTTTGTTCAGGTTCATCTCCATATTTCCATATTTATTTCTTTTCTGATCATCCATTTTAATTTTTTCTTGCTTGTAGACCACTTGCCTCTTTTTCCATCTCTAATCTATAATTTTTTACAGTAACTATCGTCAGAGCCAAACATCATTCATGGCCACTTAGCTAAAAACTTTTTTGAGTTTATTCTTCTACACAAGACAAACCATAAAAGAAATTTAAAAAAATTAAACTGTATGTAAAATATTTTGAATAAACTGACTTCCTCAATAATAACAATTTAGTATTGTTTTTATGATTTTCTGTTTCCAAATTCTGGTGAACTTAACACTCTTCTCTATGGTTTACAATTAACAGTGGAACTGTACTGTGTTAGATGCAAAGAATGTCATTCAAGATTTGGGAGACAATTCCCTCAAAGCTGATTATTATTTTTGTATATCTATTTATCAAAGCCAGTATCAAAAATTACAAGGCATATCATAACTTGTTTATGTGGTACATAAATGTGTATGAACAATCATATTTTCATTTGGTTGACATCAAATTACTGTATTTGGTTTTCTTTCACTATAACTCCACAGTGCTTTCGGAATTCACTACTGAAGAAAACTAACAAGTTTTCTCATTAATATAGTAAATGACTGGTACAGCATGCAGATTGAAAGATTCATTCACCTAATTTCTGATGCAATTTCACTGAAGCCAAAACTCTTTTAAACTCCACCTGACTGTTGTGATGACAAAAGTTTGAGCACTGTTTTGACTTAATGGATTCATCACGATTTTATGCAGTTTTTACCTCATGCCTTGGAACAGCTGGAGAACAGAAGCTCCTATAGATGATTTCTATGCTACCAGTTTAGGTTCTCTTTCCCTTAGGATTACTCCTTGTGATGATGATCATCTAAAATGTAGTAAACATCATCTGTGAAACTATGCAGGTTTGGTGTGGAGAGGTAAAGCCATTTACCCTATTTAACATTAACGGTAAGTGATTTACATATGTCATAGTTTACTGTGAATCTCCTCCGTCCTTACCACCCCAAAGACGCAATTTGTGCTATGCCACACCAAGAGCTGACTAAGCTCTCCACGGCAGAGGTCTCAGCATAGACTCTGCTGTGCTGTGCCAAGGAGAAGTGTCAGGGTTGGAACTGTCCTGTCCCTACTTAGTCCCTTGGGTATAAATCTGATTCCTTCCTGTGGTGTCAGGAAAAAAAAAAAAAAAAGAAAAAAAGGAAGTCAAAAGTTTTGTGCTTCTAGCCTTCCCTCTTCTTTGCATTCTTCTGTGTCATGAAGTCTCATAGGGGTTCTCTGTGAACAAATCTTCCAGACAAGAACGTCTATGTTTCCACAGGTGTTTTATGACCTCTTTATGTTGATTAGTAGCTTTAGTAGCCATCCTGTGACAGGAGACACTTGAGCTCTGTTTTTTGTCACCTTATCAAATATAGTTATTCTCTTTTCAACCTAACTCTAAGAAAAGAAGTTGGCCTCTCTGATGACTTTTGGCATTTGTTAGAAATCAATTCCATTTTAATACTTCATGATTTTCTCAGCCATTTCTTTTAAGACATTTTGATATCTACTAGTGTCTTGGGTGGATTTCCAACTTTCAAATCCTTATGTTGAGACATAAATTGTACTAGAGCTGAAATTTCCAGGAGTTGGGGGCATTATGAAACTCCCACTAGGAACCTTTCAGCATTGCTAAGTTTCTAAAACAAAGTTTAGATCCCCTTGCTTTTCAGTGTTAACCTTAATCAGTACAAATTGATGTAAATTGAGTACCTAAGCACCTTAATTCTAACAAGTTTTCATCAGGGACTGTATATTTCAGTCTATGAGGTGAATTTGAACACTCACACTCAACTACTGTCTCACAAGCCTGTTTTGAGAATTGATGAAAATCACTGGGAAAAAGTCATTGGGGTGATACTGGTGTAAACATGTATCTTGTTGCCAGCATGTATTTCCATAAAAGTCAAAAAGATATCATTCTCAAAATTCAAAAGGAGAGTGTAAATTAAGGCAAAAATCTCTGTCTATGAAGCCTAATAGCCCTGATAATAAGGAGCAGTATGCGTTTAACTGATACCCTGAGAAATAGGTTGCTTTGTCAAGACATGAGTTCTAGTGTAGATTAACTTCTTAAGAATGCAGGCTGTGATTTACATTGCTAGCTTTTTTAACAAGCTTTACCTAATCCTGAAATACACTGTTGAAAAATCAATCAAAAAAAAAATTGTATCTCTCAGAGCTCTTGAATTTAACCAAAGTAGACAGAAGTAGAAATTCTATTTAAGCAGTTCAAAAGTATAGTGGATGAAATACTTCATATCTGGTTCTTACAAGCAATTACTTCTCTGCTTGTCAGTATCAAGGGGCAGAAATCTACAATGGAATCTATTACTTGTTTTTGGGGAAGAAGTGATCAGTAACCACTCTGATGAGTAGCAACTTCTAAAAAAATGAAATGTTAAGGGCAGCCAAGATATTGCCCCACTTGCCTGACAGCCTTCCCTTCTTTGAATGCATATTGAAATACTTCATCCAAGGCATAGAAACACAAAATGAATAAGAAGAGATCTAGCTATATTCAGCATTCAGTGGAAGTCTCTCACTGCAGAAAAGTTCTTGAGTTCTCTGTTTAATAAACACCTTATCCTTGATTTATCTTGACAATTTTTGCATTGATTATTCAATAAACATTTCATATCTGCTCTGTCAGTCACTTCTGTGCATGCAGGAATGCTGTTTAAAAGCATAAGTGGCAACGGAAAGAGAATCAACAAATCTCAGAGACTCAGATGTTACAGAATTCCAGGGATTCCAATTATATTCAATACATGGGTAAAACTGAAACTACTTCTACTGAATAACTTCACAAAAATTCGCTAACCAGAAGTTATGTACATTCTATAGAAAAAAAAAGGAAACTTTTCTTTGTAAACCTTCACATTCAAAGCAGTGACACAGTAAAATGTCTTCTACTTTTGTGTATTGCATTTCCTAAAACAGAAAAAAATATAATTGAGAAAAAACATTGGACATTTCAAAAGTAAAATATTTTTATAAAGCAAACCCCATGTGCACAAATTCCAAACCAACTCTGAAAACTAAAGCAATCTTATCGTACTCCTCCTTGCTAATAAACTTGCCATTTTTCTCTTCTACTTGTAGTGACAAAATACAAGTACTAAGTTTTCTGAGAGCAATCCCTGCATGCCAAACTTTTGTTGCGGTTTTGTTTGTTTGTTTGTTTCCTTGAAGGACAACCTGTTTCTCTGAAAATATGGCACTGTCTGTCATAAAAATATTTACAGTCAATATTTACAGTCAATTACAAACCCACCACACTGAAATGAAAACTTGCTGTGATGTTTTAACGAAGTGCTTTTATTTATTTTTTTGCTTTCTAAAATCACACAACATCATAATATTTCAAAATCAGTTCGATGTTGATATTGGCTTCCCCAAAATGTATTATAAAAGAGTTTTGAAATGAAGAAAGAGCAAAACGACTGATAAGTTATAATTACCTACAAATAGATGAGGCAGGAGTGGTGTGCAGAGAAGTAATAGACAATATGTAGCCTTTGAATTAATTAAATTACCTAAACAATTAATACAGGTCTGTTGATATGTAACAAGAAAAAATGATTTGAAATTAAGATCTCAAATCTATTAAGACTTAAAGAGAGTACAATAGAATCAAATTTTTATCTACAAAATACAAACATCCAAAATATGCTCCACAGTTCACAGAAAGATGAGTTTCCTGTTGAACACTATTGCAAACAACAATTTGGTTTCACTGCATTAGATTTGTCCTCTCAGGGTAATGAAAAAAATTCAATAGATTTCGATATTTAGTAGTTACTTTTAAATTTTTACCTCAGTTTTTTTTTTTTTAACATAAGGCTACACTAGAATTAATTAAAAAAAAAACTAAAAACACTTGCCTTCTTCTTCAAAGAGATAAAAAAATAATAATAGAGACCAAAGACTTGAAGAGCTAAGATTTTACCTAAAAAAAAATAAGTGTTTGTAAATTTCTACAATGAGCTTGAATCATGTAAACTGTAGAATTAAGGCATTGATAAACAAAGAAAAGTTTATCAAAAGCCACTGTGTATATTCGACTTGCACCAATTCTCATGTGAATTACACCAATTCTAGAACATTCCAGGTACCTTCTTGGACTCCATTGCTTATTGCTAACTTAGTCTTGAAATAAGAAGAGAATCACATTCCCACTTTTGCCAATGTGGTGCAGCATATTTTGGAAGAGGAAAGAAAATGCAGCCATGACTTACATTCTTTAAGCAGCAAAGTAAGTAGAATTTGACCTTTAAATTAAACCATTAAAAGCAAATAACAATGATTAATTTCACAACTTTTATCTCTTCAAGGCTCATTTCTAGAGAGTTTTTCTGCATTTCATTGAAATTCATTTGTGTCCTTGGTCATATACTGTAAACTTTCCTACAGAATAAAAGTTCAAATATAATTTATAATTGCATCTTTCAAGTCCCTGAACCTCTAGGTGGGTGTTGGGGGAGTGATGTCCCTCTCACTGTAAGCAAGGAACAAATTAGGGACCACTTCATGAAGTTGAATAGCCACAAGTCTAGGGGCTTAATGAGATGCATCCCAAGGAAAATGGTTAATGCTGCTTCCAAGCCACTGTTGCTTCCACTGTCCATCATATTTGAAAGGTCATGGTGGTCAGGCAATTTCCCTGAAGACTGAAAAAAGGGAAATAACATTCCTATTTTTACATAGGGAATGGAGGAAGGTCCTGTGAAGTACAGACTGGAAGACTCACTCCTGTGCCTGAGAAGGTCATGTAGCAGATCCTCATAAAAGCAATGTTGTTGTTAAGCAACATTTAAGACAAGGAGGTGATCCAAGCCCACCGACACAGCTAGACTAAGGACAAATTGTGCCTGACCAACGTGGCGTCCTGCTATTATGGTGTTGGGGGTTGAGAAGGT
>VYZQ01036463.1:6065-59370 GCA_013400655.1 Mystacornis crossleyi
CGGGCAGGGGGCGGCGCCGGGGGCTCTCAGGTGCCATCTGCTCCGTTTTCCTGAGGAAGAGCACCGAGCTACAGCCTCGGCGCACTCAGTGTGGTTGCACAAAACATCTGTGTGCTAACTCCCAAGTGTTTAACCAGGTTAAATATCGAATGTAAGGTACAACATTTTAAAAGCCCCTTTAAAATCAAAGTACTCTTACTTAAAAACGCAACTCCTTTTTTTGCTCTTTAGCATATGCAATTAATTTGGCTTTCCTGTCTCTGTATATAGTAAATGCAGAACACTTGTTCAATAGTGTTATCTCTATTTAATTTTTCCTGTATTACTTGTTTCAGATTTATCCAATATATTGAGTTAATAATAGAACATTGCACAGTCTTCTTTAGATGCCTGACAGCTCAGTGGCTTAATAATTAACATACTGGGGACTGAGGCTTTGTTTCTATCCAAGAAAAATGTGTTCAGCCTATCCACTAGTGAGCCCTGTTGGCAGCATGTATGTCCACAAGCAACAATCTACAATGATTATGAGTAAGTGACTGGGGTGAGTCACTCCTTATTCTAAGAAAATGCAAACTATTTCTGAGGTTAGTATCACAGTCACCCATGAGGCTGCGTCTCTAGGTTCAAAAAAGTGGTAGGAGCAAAAAGGAAGAGGAGAATTGTTATTGCTTCTGGTTTTTAGTTTGTTGGGTTTGGTTTTGAGGAGGGATTTTTTTTTTTTGTGCGTAGCCCAGCCAGATTTAAGAGCCCGTCCTCTTTATTTGTCAAATGCCTCATTCAGGACAAGGGCTGGAATCAAAGTCAGGTGGCCTGTGTGTCAGTCTGCCAGCTCCTCTGTGCTGGAGAGCAACACTAACAGATCCCTGCTGACATCAACTGGCTTGGAATGCAGTTGTTGCTAATGGTATTTTATCTGTGGAGTGATGGCAAGATTGCAGTCTGACATCTCAGCAAACGTAACTGCCTCTGAAAGTCTGATGGCAGCAGATGCTGCCAGGTTGATTGTTCCATTTGCTGTTCCCGAAGGTGCCAGGCTCTGGAAGGAGAGCGGGGACTTTGCAGTTCTGCAGTTCAGTAGCACGTCTGTTCACTTTCCCCTTCAGGAAGGACAGTTCAAACTATGGGAAAGTTAGAAACGATTAAATCAGTAGAAATCTATTTTTTCTTTTCCTGTGAATTAGACTGAAATATTCTCTTAAGCAAAGCTGCTTCCTGCTGCTCTATCCAGAATGATTTAAATTGCACAGAACCACAGTGGTGTATCAGCAGCAAGAAGCAGCTGTAGTTCTGCAGGAAAAGGAATTCACTACCCAACAATATGTCACAGATCTCTTCTGTTTCTAAATCTATTTTACAGCAGAGCAAACTGAGACACAAGAAAGTTATCCACAGACATTCAGAAAGTTGCTGGCAGAATTCACCTGGAGCCTGGGAATCCTGATGTCCGTCCCTGTAGTTAACCCATGGCACCTTGGGTCACAGTTATCCTTTTGCTGAATATAGGATTATCCCAGGAGTATTGAAGCTCTTTTGTGATAAGGTATGATGTAGATTTAAGTACAGGTCTAAACTTGGAAAGTGTGTAAATTGGGGAAGAGGCACTGTTAGTCAAAACAGAAGTAATTAATGAAGGTTAATTGTGCCTAGTTACATTTGATCCGTAGAGGAAAATGTTGGGACTTTCACTTAAAACTGAACAGGAAACACAGTAACCCTTTGGCCTTCAGAGGAACGTTAGGAAAAAAGGCTAAGAGGGAGTTAGGGGACTCCCTCCTTAGGCTGGCAGGGGTGCAGTCCCTGAAACTGGAAATTTCAGGGAAAACCATTCACAAGAGCACTCCAGCTCCTAGTGTGCAAAGTTGTCCGTTGTGTTTATAAAACACTTCCTTCTCACTGATCCAGGGAATGGCACTGACACGAGGCGGGCAGAAACTCAGCCTGTGGACAGCTGAGGCCGAATTGATTTGCTGTGAGTGTCATAGCACTCCCTGTGGATTAAGGGTCACTGGATTCCAGTGCTGGTTCTGACTGCAGAGCACTGCAGACTGGCTCCAGGAAATGGATGCTCTTCCGCAGAAGCCAGAAGACCTCGTGGAAGAGCCGTGGCCTCTTTCCAGGCTGCAGTTCACCCACCGCCCTCGGGACTGTCATTAGTGGGAGGGAAGTGAAGTTGGGATTTAAAGGGACGAGGAGGGGAGAGAAAAACTAAAGCAGGATGGAGAAAAATTCTGTTAATTCTTACCAAGCACATCTTGCTTGACCACATCAAAATGTTGTGCTGATCATTGAGATAAAACAACGGGCCAGCTCCAGAAGTGGTGTGTAAGTCATGTATCAGGAACAGTTTGAACTGATTGACACACTGAGAGCAAAATCGATGGCACCGACTTCACTGTGGGGGAGTTTGGACCACCTATGAGCTCAGCAAAAGAGGCAGGGTAATGAGGAGTCATTCTCCTTTATTTCATATCTTTCTCAATTTGCATTGCAACGTGAAATGAAAATTACGGAGTCATCTTTTGAAAGTCTGATTTATTCATATATATATATAAATCATTGGGTCATACATATATATATTTATATATACATTAAATAGTGCCTAATTTTTTCTCTGTAACAGATTGCTTTGTGTGAAGCTTCACAGGGGTAAAATAGCTGTACCACCAGGAGTATTAATAATGTTCTGTGGGCATATGGAAGACTGGAGGTACAAAGTTATCAGAAAATCTTCAGTAATCTCCAAAGCACATTTCCACCATCCCAGTCACTTCATTTTTAGCCACTATATGAAACAGATGTAAAAATAGCTCTTTCATCAGTGGATTGCTACACATATTTGGGCTGCAGAGGCTCAATTCTGTTCAAAGCAATACTGTGAAATCATGTGCAGAATGTGCTGTTAATCAGAAGCAGCAATTTAATGTTACGTATCCATCTCTCCTCCCACCTCCAGCTCCCCTTCCCAACTCAGAGCAGGAAACGACACTTGGATGGAGCTCAGCACGCTGATTTTCTGGATAGACTCTCTAGGAATGAGGAGGGACTTGAATTCTCTCCATATGTCATTTCCTTTCCCCTAATGGCTAAAAAACCCCCATTGCTGCAGTTCATATAACTTACGAGAGAGAGAACATTACCATTATAGGGAAATAGGGGCAGGGGGATGGGACAGGCACGAGAGCCACATTCCACTTCTGAAGAACTGCTTTGCAAACTCGACTTGAACTGAGCAGGAATTTTTCTTCTGTGTACAAATACTGGTTTATGTAGTTCCTTAAACTGAAGCTATTACCCCATCTGTACTTAAGTGTGTATCAACACCTGCAGTCTGGGGCCAGACGGGGATTAGGAAAGGAAAATGTAAGCAGAGGGGAAGTGGGAACAACTCTGCAAGATGTAAACTAAGTCAGAAAGGAAAAACAGAGGGGATTGAGGGAGACTGACAATGAGGACCTAATAATTTTTAATAACCCCAAATTTTAATAGTAGATGATCCTAGAAATTACTTTAAAAATTCAGATTAGCCCACTCCTGCAGCTTTTGTCTAAAGTGTCTTTAAAAACTTCTCTGTTCAGTACAACCAAGAGCACATGCAGATACCCTACCCTGCTGCAGAACACAAAATTTGATCTGCTGTACTGCACAGCGGATTTGCAGCTGTCAACAGAATTCACTGTGCTGCAGTTACAAACAGAAAAATGCAACCCAGGAATAAACATGACATAAAAAAAAGCCCAAAAAACCAACAAAACCCATTTTAACTAAGGGGAAAGCTTACCTCCTCATAGCCAACCCACTGTGTATTAGACCCAAATTGGAACATAATGTCTTTCTAGCAACGTAATCCTAATGTTTGTTGAATTTGCAGCAACCAAACTGCGCTGTGCTTTGCAGAACAAATGAGGGATGACATTTGCTCAAAAACCCCGAATTCTGCAGTCAGTGAATGAGTACATGTGCACAGAGGGGCTGGATGTGCCTGCTTGCAGGGTGATTATATCTGACTGCAGAGCCAAGCCCTCCCATCTTTCATTAGACACACTGCCTAATTAGACACGTTGCCCCTGAATTCTAATGCTAAAAAGAAAAGGAGAAAGCCACCTTTCCTCCAGTTCTATTTTAAAGGGCTTCAAGAGTGGAATAAAGGAATGATTCAAGACACATGGTGACAGATTTTGCTTTAGGTTACTTTTAGCACTTCACTAGACCCACTAACCTACTTAAATATCTGTGCTCTTCTTATCTGGCATAAAAAGTTGCTTTGTAACTTTTAAAATGAAATATTTTAGAGGTATTTTTAGAGATAACTTTATCTTAAATCCTCTCAAATTGATTTCACAGTGCACTGGTGAGTGATTCTGTTAAAAGAAAGCACAAAGGAAGCCGGTACAGCCTGTGGATAGGTTAGGTATTTCTGCAGTTCAGAAAGTTTTAGGAATAAGATTTCTTTTTAAAAAGAGGGATTGTTGAGTTTATTGAACCTGCAAATGCTTTTGTGTCAAGATTGAGTTTATTTACGGATTTAGCTCTCACGTAGCGTGTTTATAAATGTCTCCAGACTTCATGGAAGACAGAGCAGCGAGTTTCCAAAGCTCCAAAGTTTCCAGAGCCTGGGCTCCTTTCAGCAGTTCCCAGAACTGTGAGTAGATGTGGTGTGCGCAGTCTGAGACAGCTCATCTGACTCTTAGTGCCTGCTTCCCGTGGCAGAAAATAATCATCCCGTGGGGTCAAGGCTTAGGGAGCTATTTTTGGGTTTGAACCTTGCAGATTCAGCTACCTGCAGGAGTACACAATATTGTTATAATTTGATACATTTCCTGGAATTAATCTTGTCTCTTGAATGGAAAGCTTTGGAAGCAACTTGAGCGAGACACATGGAAAAGCTTCCACTTGCTTGAAGAAACAGAAAATCAGAACTACGAGATGGGGGCTGTTTTAAGTGGCTTACACTGCCCCAAGATGCTCTCCCGGCCAACACGACAGGAGTCTGCTGCCAGCCTCTTGCCTATCTGTAGCTGCATTTGTCTCTGACAGCCACCGTCCCTGCAACAGGTTAGATGGGATAAACTGCTCCCCTTAAACCTCATCAGAACCCCTGACACGTGGGATCCTGTAAAGCTTGGAACATTAATCTCTGGATATTTGGATGAGTCATGATGGCCAGTGAGAACCAGCTAATTATGCCAAAGAATTAAGGCTTATCAGAAAACGTTGCAGGGCTTTGGGGGAGCCAGGAAAGCTTCTGTTCTTGCCATGGTGCATGGATAGAAGGTGCGTCACAGGACATTTGTTCCTTCTTCCAGAGCATGAAGCAGAGCTGGTGGTGCAAGCTGGGTGTTAACTGGGCAGACCAAGGACCGGTTTAATAAGCAAACAGCTGCCTGTCTATCACTGCTGATCAACAGTGGCTAAGGCTTGAGTTTACAGCAGCAGGACTGAGTCAGCTTCTGGCATCCCCGGCAGTGGCACCCTGCTCTCAGCATCACCACCGTAATTAAAACCCAGAGATTTGCAATATAGAAGGTTTTACAGCTCACCTTTTGCAGATGACAAAGTCATTATTTCAAATTGATGCTGGGTCACAGGGAATTAGAAAGATTGGAGAAGGTTCGATATCCCTTTAGTGGTTCAATGTGGCTTGGTTAAAACAGTGCTGTATATCAACTCTTTAAATTCTTATTTGGGCTGAGAGTCTCCCCCAGAACACTTCATTTGTCTGAGCTCTGTTCCACTGGGACAATACACACCGTGTCAAGTTGAATCAGACACTCTCTGCAGACACATGTTGTAGCACAGGAGTGAACTAAGTTCTTGATACATGTCACTCAGAGGAGATTGTTTTCCAACTGTCTTCTTCTGTAAGGTCTTCCAGGAGCCTATTTGTATCAGCCAAGGAAATCTAAAAATGAGATTCTACAGTTGCTTCATTCACAACACAACATGAGAAAGTTGCACAGAGCAGTTGCACAAGGGAACTTGTGGTTCTTCAGGAAACCTCACTAATTTCAGTTGGAATATTGAGCATGTAGCTGTCAAAGCTCTTGACAAAGTCATCCAAGAGTCAGGTAAAGAAATTGTATTATTGATAGTGTTCTATGGATAAATAAGTGGAAGTAATGGAAGAATAACGGAAATATTTTTCAGGCAGAGACCTTTGGAGGCTGATTTTTGTACTTCAAGTCAGCAGTCTCATCAATTTTGGATGTAAGACAAGTCATGGAATGTATTTTAAGCCTAAGATACATCACTGTGCTTGAAGACTGAAGCTTGGCTCTGCCCTGCGTGCTGGGCTGTTGAAATGCTGTGCAGCACCTGCCACTGGGTTCTGGGTTGTGAGACACACCCTGCAGCAGAGAACAGTGGTGACATGAGCTACACAAGGGGCTGGGCTGGCACCCTGGTGTCACCTCCAGCCTTTTGCCCAGGCACAAGGACATGGTTTCTCACCACGGATTTACCCCTCTCAGAAAGTGGATTTCAGCCTCTGTCTAGTAACAAATCGTGACACATCTATTTATTCCATGTTCAATGCCTGTCTCTAAAATCTCCCTTCTCTTCTTCTGCTAAAGTCATACTAGGATAGTGCTGTCCTGCAGGGCACGATGAGGAAATAACATCGCTGAAGAACTGCATGGAATATCTGTGCATCAGTTACTAATCTGTTCTGGATGGATGGACTTAAAAGTTATCTTAGTGACTAACCACTGGAAAATCCTGTGATATGGAAGCTCATGCATTTTTTTTGTAGCCACAGCTGCAGTCATTTCCCTTCAGAGACACATCATTTCCCCAAGACACATCCTGTCTCAGAGGGCCACGGTGTCTCTGCTCCAAGCTGCTGTCCCCTTCTGCAGTAGCCAGTGCATGGGTGGAGATTTCCTTCCTAGTTTCTTCTCCTGAAAAGCTTCATCTCCAGCTCCAGCTTGAGAAATGGATTGAATCTTGACCTCTTGCATAAACACTGTCTCTGCATGCCAAAGGGAGCCTTAGTGAGAACCAGAGGCCCTGTCTAGACATGTTTCTTCATCCCAGAACTCTGATAGGTTTGTCCTCCACTGCTGGGTTAACTCTCTTTGTCTCTGAGCAGCACCAGTGACAGAGTAAAACCAGATATTTAAGCATGTGCATCTCAATGCTTTAATGTAGTTTGTTCCATTCATCAGAAACACAAATAATCCTTCAGTCTGACAATTTTCATAATCTGCAAAGGGAAGAAAAGGATCTTGTACAAAGTGAAATTTTCTGTTCCTCATCTTCCTTCCCGAAACACAGAAGCATTTTGTACACAACTGCAGTAGGGTTTGCTGCTTTTGAACAGAAAAGCAGCAGGGAAGGTAACAGAAAGCCTTATGGAGGACAGAATTCCATTCAGCAACAGGACAAAAAATGTGATGGAAATGCAATGAATTCAGGAAGTACTTTAGCTCCAGTAAGAAGTTATGATTGGACTAGGGAACGTTTAGAAGAAAAACCTGTGCCAAAGAGGCAGACCAGGAGAACAATGCCCTGTGCAAGCAAAGGTGCTGATGAATGCTTTGAAAGGGAGTGAGTTATCAGGCAAATTAACAAAGAGGCAGCTGCTGGTAGGAACAGTCATCACTCTTCACAATTTCATTTTTCTATTTTTGTTTTTGGCCACATTAACAAAGTTTTACCAAAAAAAACCCCAAATCAAACCTGATGTGATAAGAAAGAGAACAGACTTCATGAATATTTCAAAGGTATCTCTTTCTTGATAAAATTGAACCAGATAAATTTTAAAACATTTGGGGTTGCCTAGGTGTAATCTGCTACAATACTTTATTTCTCAGAACTACACCATTAGGTGGCAAAATAGGCATTTAGCATTATCAGTTGCACACACAATGGAAATACATCACAGCGAAAGAGGAAGTGGAGGGTGTAATTCTCTACTGATCAACTCATCTTTAACTCCACGATCTCTTGGGGTGGTGCCTATAATTCAACCATGTCAGGCTGTGGGAAATTTAGTGAACGATGACTAGTAAAAAGAAATACAATCCAGATAATTTTAACTATATTTATTTTTTTAAATGGTCTCAGGAAAATAGTTTTAACCTTTTAATCTATTCACAAAATTTTACTAATGGGGCAGAACGCTCTTGATACCATTACAGAAGCTGGGGAAGAATGTGATACAATACCAGCCAGCTCTCATTACTGCTGAAGGAATGTGCTGCGATTAAACCTATATACAGAAAGAAATGGAATGTAACTCTTAAATGTTGATTTGCTTTGAACACATTCCACATGCCGAGGAATGAGTTTCCAGTATATTCTTTCATTTCTAAAGATGGGGAGGACCTTACCTAAAAAATTAACGACAACCATCCTCTTCTGAAAATAAACACTCCTTGGTTAAAGATGTTTGTACGCATTTCCCAGTGTCCAAACCCACTAAATTCTTTGAGAACTATCTGTGAAAGCAAAACTTTTTCTTTCTTCCTCTTGGTAAATTCAAGAAATCAAAGCCCTTTTTTGTGCAGCTGTGGAACAGAAGAAATTTTAGTATTTCTAAATATTTCTTCAAAAGTTTCACTGATACGATATCAATATCACTATTATGATATCATAATTATACCAACTATTATATTATTTTCTCTGTATGGATTCTTCAACAACCCTGCTGGTGTCTTAAAGTTACCTGACCTTGCCCCTTCTCTATACATTTCCTCCAGTCCTTCAGAGGGTGGCTCAGCTGAGAAGCTCTGGCTGAGGAAGGCTGGATGGAATTCCCAAGTCCAGCAGCAAGGCTGTCATCCAAAATGATCTGCAGGGTGATGCAAGGCACTCCCGTCCCTCCGGATCCCAGCGAGCTACCTCATCTTGAAAGGATGTGTTGCTCAGTGACATCAGCCTGCAGCGGAGCACGGGGCTCTTGTCAGCAGCACTGGTGATATTTTCTTGTCCCTCTCACAGGATCAGCCCTGCACAGACTGAAGCCTCCTGAAATGGAACTGCATAAAGACGCAATTCACTGCAAACTCTTGGCTTCTGAAGCCAAAAGCAGGATCAGTGAGACATCGGTTCTGTTCATCTGAGAACATTTTGAGAACTTGGGGGACAGTGCTGGCTCAAGAACCTCCGGATCATAACATTCCAGTGGGATGCCTTGGGTGGGAAAGTTGCACTTTCAACCGTCAGGGACTGCCAGCATCTTTGGTCCCCTACACTGCTGCAGCTCCTGGTGCTCTGCCAGTCGTCCCCTCATCTGCTCACTGCAGATCTTGCACTGGTCCCTCATGGAGCTGCTCAGCTTAAGCCCTGCCTGGCAGTTCTACTCAGTGGAGGGGAACAGGGAGTGAAAATCCTCATTTCCCAGCAGAGGTGGGAGATAGGATGGGACACGAACACCTGTGGAACGCCCAAGGCACAGCCATTGGTACAAAGGGAGAAGGCAGGGAGCAGCAGCCGGCATCCGGGGCCTCTGTGTGTCCAAGGGCAGCCTGACCCAGCTCCTTCTCCCCACATTAGTCACGAGAGGACCTGGGCCTGACCTAACTGGGACACAGCCCTGCCTGCCCGGCTGATGGGAGCTGGAGCCCCTCTTCTCCCACCCTGTTAAATACACCCCAACTCCATAGGACTGTCCCACGTGTCACTGATGTATTTTGGATATATTTGTAAAAACGCTCAAGTCATGTTCGTTGGTTAAAAATAAAGAAATCAAATCAAATATGGCACATATTAAAGGCAAATGCACAGCAGTAGCAACCGTCCTGCAGACAGTACATTTTATATAGTCACCCAAATATACACACTGGCAGTTAATGCTCTATCACTTGCAATATATCACAGTGTTTTCACTGAAAGGTGAGCGGCACGTCCAGAAATCTTAAAAAAATTTATAGTTCAGCAAGCTGCTTTCTGAAAAGCAGTTTGAAACCAAGTACACTTCATGACCTTTAAAAACCACTTTTAATGAAAGCATTAAAATGTTCATGTAACTACTGAACAATGAAATACTGTATTTAATCCCAATGGGGTTTTTTTAAATATTGGCATTTCAATTAATGTCTGACACACTGGTTATCCATTAGAAAAAGATCATGTAGAAAGAATTCTGTGTTTAATATAACATTAAATACTTTTGTCAAATTATATCAGAATTATTGAATGTTGGGTCCAAAGCACACTGCAAGACCCCAGAAATTAATAATCATCATGTTAGGAAAAATCTAGAAATAAGTATGTGAAAAGTAGTTTTATATTTTTGTTTTTCTGTTCAGTTTAGCAGTGGCCAGGTAATGTTGCAATATTTGCAAATCATCAGCCATTTGCTTTATATACTTGGTTTGAGAAAAGGATAATGACCTGGCTGTGTGAATTTGTAACAGATTGGAACTTTAATAGCATGACCTTCAATTACAAATGCTGATTTTTCTTCTTTTTTTTTTTTTAATGCAGGAATCAGGACACCAGGAATGTCTTTGGGGTGTGTGCGAATTTACATAACCATTACAAAGCAACTTTTAAAACTGTTTCAGTGCAGTATAAAGCCATAAAATCCGTAGATATATTGTGCCCATGTTTTGTAGTAAATGCAGTTTAGACCTTAATTGTTTCAAATTTTCCTTTGAACTAGTGGAGAAGCACTGAATCAACGCTGTCTCTTGTGCTCTGCCCGCTGTGAAGGAGGTTGGTGTCTAACCTTTGCTAGTTTTGTGTTAAACAGCTGATGGCACAGGGACCAGGCACAGCCCTGGCCAAGGAAGGGATCCCAGGTCCTGATGCCAGGACTCCCCTGCTCCCTGTTGAAGTGACATTGGTACAGCCGTGAAGCACTGCAGGAAGCACTGGAAACTTCCACCTGGAAGCAGCTGGCACTTAACACACTTTGGGAGGAAGGAGAAGTGAGTCCCCACATACAGTGCGGGAGAGGTCACATTTTATGGAAGGAAAGCTCTGAGAATCACATTGCACTTCCAAGGCCTTCAGTGGAAAAAAAATCAGTTCCATGCCCCAGGTTTGAACTAACGAGGCCCGAGCTCTGAGCTCTGTCAGGATGGGACCACTCCAGACATGGTTCCAGCTCAGCTCTGTGCAGCGGCAGAGACAGAACCTCCTGGGCCGTGTAGAAGCCACACGATGGACTCTTTGAAGCACAGGTCATCTTCTCATCCCATGCTGGGGTCCTGATCCGTAGCAGGATCCTCATCTCTGACTACCCACATGATAATACTTCACAGGTTACCTCAGCAGGAAGAAGCCAGAGCAGTGACATGACCAAACGAGTAGAGTATTAGTAAGGTTGTTAGTAAGAGTAGGTGTGTGATGTATTAGCTCAGACTTCTAAGGTAACCTTGATTCCGGCAACCTTTGTAGCTTTTCTGGGAGCTTTTCCCACCCTTGACGCCTCTCCGGCCCTGCAGGAAGCTGCCCGTGACTTTGATGGAGCTCCCCTCATGGAAAGTGTGTTGCAGAGCTGGGAAAACTCTGGGAAGAGTCACCTTTCCTGCACGGTGGGAGTTAAATTAGGCCACATGCCATGGATGCAAGGCTTTTTTTTTTTAAATTATTATTCTGAGAATGGCAGTTCACAGAACCCAACTGCTGATTTTTACACACTGCAGATAAGAACTAAATTGGTCCAAAGTTTAACAGTTTCCAGGGCTGGTCTGTCACACCCTGTCCATAGGGAATACTGCCCTGGATCAGCGGCAGTCCTGCATGGGTCCACACATGTCAGCCTGGCTCCGAATTCTCCTGCCATGTCTTTTTCCATTTGCATCCTTGATTTTCCTGTCCCAACTCCCCACACAACTTCTGTCTCCTCTCCTCTCCTCCTTGGCCATTCACCCCCATCCTTCCCGATCCCCAGGTCTCCCAGCACACGGCCATTCCCCCCATCCTTCCCGATCCCCAGGTCTCCCAGCACATGGCCATTCCCCCCATCCTTCCCGATCCCCAGGTCTCCCAGCACACGGCTATTCCCCCCATCCTTCCCGATCCCCAGGTCTCCCAGCACACGGCCATTCCCCCCATCCTTCCCGATTCCCAGCTCTCCCAGCACACGGCCATTCCCCGCGCCCTCCCCGGCCAGGAGCACCCCAGCCGCCGTCGCCACCTGACGCCGTCCCCCCCCGCCCCCCAGCCTCCCGGGCCGACCCGAGGCGGGGCGCGGGGGGCGGGCAGGGCCTCCCCGGGGCAGGAGGGAGGGACGGAGGGAGAGAAGCAGAGCCGAGGCCGCCGCCAGTCCGTCCGTCCGTGCGGCTCCGTCCCGGCTTTGTTGTGTTCGGGCCCGGGGGCGGGGAAGCGGAGGGAAGCGGAGGGAAGCGGGGAAGGCTCCGCTCCTCCTCCGCGGCCCCGGCCCCGCTCATGGCGACGCTGGGCACATCCGGGCCTCTCCTCCTTCTCCTCCTCCTCCGGCCGCCGCTGCCCTGAGCGCCCGACCCGGCTCCATTCGCGCCTCCCCCGAGCCCTTGGCGGAGCAGCAGCGGGGGAGCCCCGGCCGGGGCCATGTCCAACCCGGGGGCCCGGCGGAACGGGCCCGTCAAGCTGCGGCTGACAGGTGAGGCTGGGCCGGGGGCGCGGGGCCAGCCCGGGCGGGGGGCGGGAGCGGCTCCTTCGGGTGTCGTTGAGGTTGAACCTGGGGCCGGAGCGGCCCCTCAGGCCTCGCAGGGAAGGGGAGGGCCAGGTTTCCCTCCCCTGGGTTCCCCTCGGCCCCGGGCTCGGCGTGTCCGGGCTCCGCCGCCCGCCCGGCCCGGGCCCCGCAGTCGCCTGGGCGAACTTCAGCCACCGTACCCCAACTTTGCTGTTTATTTCCCCTTCGTCTTCTCGGTGTAAACTCGAAAGAAACTGTCACACTCTTTGTTTTGATCTCTTTGTTTGTTTATTGTTGTTGTTTTGTTGGGGGTTTAAAGCGATTTTCTCGACTGAGACTGTTGGCACTGAAGAGGCTCCCCAGGGCAGTGGTCGCAGCCCCAAGGCTGCCAGAGCTCAGGGAGTCTTTGGACAACTCTTAGGGACAGGGAGGGATTTCGAGGTGTCCTGTGCAGGGCCGGGAGCTGGACTCGGTCATCCTGGTGGGTCCCTTCCAACTCAGCATATTCCATAGTTCTATGATTGTTCACAGTTCTTGGGTGAAGTGCCTTGTGCTGCCCTCCTCCAGAAGACCACTTGACCTCTGATATTTTAAAATACCGTAAAAACGGTTCACCTGCATGCTGGGAAGGAAAACAATCTGATCTTAAATACTTAAAACGATGCCCTTTTCCATATAAAACCCCAGGTAAATAGGTTTAGAGGAAAAAATACTGGAAGTTCTGCTAGAGCTTTCTTTAAAAAAATACAGGATGCTTGGAATTAGCTCTTTTCTTCAAAGTATTGTTAAGTTCTCCAGCACATAAATGATACTGTGTGTGTCCTGAAGCATCAGTACACAAAGGTAAGCAATTAGAAAAGAATAGCTTTACACTGTAAATACTCATCTCTACTTAATAGTGTATCTAACCAGCTTGCAAAAGAAATGTTTTTAAAAATGTTAAAAGAGTTGTTATATTTACTTTAGGTGCATGAGAAATATCTCCAGTTTAATGCCTAATAAAGAGAGATGTTTTTATACTGATTTTTCCAAGTATGTTATTTTTGCAGGAAAAGTAAAATGTATCTGCTTGTGTTTTACTTTGGAAATACTTGGACTAGATTTGTAATCTAGTTTTCATGGAGATTTGTGAGTGTCTCCATATTACACTTGAAAATAAAACTCTTAAAATGAGCATAGCTGGGACTGCTGCATGGAACAGTGCTGCCTTGTTTTTACAGAGTGTTTTGTAGCTTTCTCCTCAGGTTATTGCTGTGTTCATGCAGTGCTTTAATACTTTCTTTGCCTGAGCAGTGAGTGCTCAGACTTGCTTATCTTTGAAACATTAAAAATGGTCTGTAGTCTTACTTAAAAGCATGGAAAGTGCTGTCCAGGGAGTTTTCTTTCTCACCTCTGTGTTTTGTGTTCAAATTTGTTTCATATTTTATTTTTATTGAGGATTAAGCAGGTAATGAAACTGTGCCTGTGACAATATCAGTGTGTCGAGGGGACTGTGATTGTGACCAGAACCAGGCTGTGGTTTGACACATTGTGGTCAGCCAGGTACAACCCTTTTGGGTTTTTTGTCATCTTGTATTTTAGGAAGGGAATGTACAGAGCATGGGATGAAGGCAAAATTGTCTTTTTTAGGACTGTTCCAAGGTTAGCAGCTCTTGCAGCCACCGAGTACCAGTTGTGTTATTGGAAGCTTATAGGAAACATTGGCCTGTTTCTCCAGTTGAACAGCTTGAGGCATTTTCTGCTTTAGCTAGTTGTGAGTTGTTTCACGTAAGGTCATTTGTTGTAAGGAAGCTTTACATGTTTAAGGAAAACATTGAATTTTATTAATTCAGCTGACATGTTGTCAGTTCTTGGCTAGGAATAGTTGTAAGTGTTCTGTGTGGTTTTGATTACCCTTTTTGATTGGAAAAGCAGTTTGAGGACTCTTAAGTTCTAAAACTGTTTGGAATTAGAAGAATCTGTATATCCAGTGTTTTTAAAAGTTTATTCTCGAACTGACAAATGCTATTTAATCTTAATTTTCTTTGGCTCTATGAAGCTAGCAGTCTTCTGTTTTGGCTTGAATGTTTATAGGATTAATTCTGCAATCATTGTTCAACGCTTATCTTTTCTGTTCATTATCTCTAAATTAGATGGTATAGATTAAAAAATGGATTTCAAGAACTGGATTCAATTAGCAGTTTTTCAGGACATAAACATTAAAGGTTTAGATGGAAAACATTGTTTTGACTGACTGGATAAATGACAGGGTAATGTTTGATGTGAGTCCAAGAACTGATCTGGAGCTAGTGCCCAACTTCTCAGTCCATCTTGAGGAGCCAAATAAAATATTTAACCTAGGCCTCATTTTGCAAAAAAGGTTGACTCTTTGTTGGGACCTTAAGAAAGTTCTGAGAAATGTTTGGCATACCTTTACACTAAGTGTTTAACAGTTTATTTAGGTCTGGGTTCCATAACAGAGACAAACCACAGCGGTGGCATACTTCTAGTAAGTTTTTATTTAGTTTACAGTGCATCTGTGTAATACATTTCTTCTAAAAGGTTATTCTTTTGCTCCGAGGTGTTGTTTGTTGCAAATATCACTTGACTCTTTCGTGATACATATGTTGATACAGTTCACATAATCTTGGGCTAGAAAATCTCTGGATAATTGTTAAAATCCGAGTATTAGGGCTTCTGATGATACTTCTAGCAGGAGGTGTAAATCCTTGTTTCTGATTAAAGTATAGGCAGTGTAATTTAAATTAGCTAAAGTCTAGAGCTGCGCTAGTCTTCTGCAAAATTTATCTTAGCAGCTTGTAATAACAGTGTCCAAGGAAGTGTAAGGAAAATTTCTTCAACTCTCACTATTTGATCTAGTCCTATCCTGAGTACATCCAGGTTCTATAAAAGCTGCAAGTGCAGTCATCCCCTTCCATTCCTAGTGTGATTTTTCTCAGTGTTGTGTTGAATTTGTGGATTTGTAAATACACTACACTGTCAGACAGAATGTGCTGATTTCTTCCGCCCCTGTGTTGAATTGTGTTTATCCTTCATTCTTCATAAAACTGAGAAATGACCATTGTTTTCAGTAAATATTTTATGTCCTAGTATGTGAACTGTCCAGTGTTACAATAGCTACATTTGATTGCTTTCACTTAGGAGATCAGTGACAGCTCTCTGAAGCCCATAAGGCTGTTTTTATCAAGGAGATACTTTCTAAAATCACTTTGAAGTCCGCAAAACTCTGTGAACATTAGAATATATTGAGTAAAGGTTCAGTGCAGAAATTTCTTTAGTTCATGTGTTGCGGGTAACGTTTGTCTCAGAATTGTTAACAAGTAAAGATACTTCCATAGCCACAAAGCACAGTTACACTGGACTGAAAAAAGTGGTAATAAATATCCCACAGATAAAACTGGAATGAGCTGGAAGAGTTTTGCTGGTGCAGAATCAGATGTAGGCCTGAAGAGTTGTTGGATTTGTTTTTCCTCCTTCTTACTGCTTCCAGCTTTCCTGCAGGGTTTGCTGATTAGGGAAATAAAAGCACTGGGTGTTGTGTTGTGGAAAATGGATCAGCACCTCGTGCTGGCCACTCTCTGTTCTCTCTTGCTGCTTTACTGTCTGTCCAAACCTCACAGTACAAAGGTGGGACTGCACTGTAAAGTTACAGTATCGAAGGAAGCAAGTGCTACTGTTTTATCAGACCATAGAAACTCTGGTTGTGATGCTAATCATATTTCTCGAGAAACGTACTTAATATTTAGAAAAAGCCAGAATATTCCTGAGCTTTGTAAAAGAATGTGGAGTCTTCAAACTTGTTCTTTGTCGTGGATAAATCTAAGTGTCAAATTAATACAGTTGAAGACAGTGGTTTACCTGAATCCTAAATTTTCCATCAGTGGTGGTGGAAGCAGGACTGAAGTTTATGGGTAGCAGAGCCTCGCTGTGGGAGCATTTGATTGATCGATTGATACAGTAGTTCCCCATATTTTTATGTAGCAAGGCAGTGGTTTTATAGTTGACTGAAATTGTAGTGCCATTTTAGGTCAGTCTAAAATCTGAGTGCTGTTTCCTTTTTCTCTTTGTAGTCCCTGGCTTCACTTTCTGGGCCCTCCCTTGTGTTGACTCCAGCAACTCTGTAGCTATGGGATAAGCTGAAAGCTAATCCTACCAGGAAAAAAATGGGTTTTTGTATTGAAGAAGAGGGATACAGAGAAGCTGCAAAGAGGGCAGGACTGCCTCTCTTACCAGCAGCCTGTACATTAATAGGCTTTGGTCAACAATAAAACAATGGGGTTCCTTCACGTAAGCTATATTTGACTTAAGTACTGGTTTTTGGAAGCTGTGTGTCATTAAAAAATCCGAATCAATAAATTACGTAGTAGGTGGATTTTAAATCGGTGCAGTCATAACAAAGTCAATAGACATGTGTCTAATCAGATGTGCAGGGATTGGTGGCTGCTTGGCCCTCAATATTTTCATCAAAGTATGAAGTGTGTGTGTGTAAATATATGCTTTCTTCTATACACAGTATAGAGTTATAGATATTTATATACATATAAATCAGTTGTGGATCATACAGATGCCAAAGAATTGTAATAAACAGCTGAGCAGCTGTATGGAGCAGTTTCAGCTGTTTGTTTCTATGAGTTCAGCTTGTGTGACAAAGTTTTATTAATCTGGTATAAAATTGGGTATCTGTGTTCAAGGGCACATAGTGGGGTATCATGGCAAGCAAAACAAAGATGAGAAAGGATTTGGGGGAGGAAATTATCGTAGGAAAACTGTTATATGGGGGCTTCAATGAAAAGATTGAAGTTCAGTTCAAAAAAACCCCACTCTTCACCTTTGGCTGTACAATCAGGGGAGCATCACGTAGAAGCTAGTAAAGGATTTACATGTGTAGGTGACATATGGGGCATATGTGGGAGACATATGGGAAATCTGCAGGCAGTCCTAATGGTAATGTTTAAAAAAATTAAAACTATTGGGGGGGGGCGGGGCGGGGAAGAAATCCTGGGGGTGGAAAAATGGTGAGTAATGTTTAGAATTACACTTTTCGGTTAAGTTTCAAGAGTTTACGCTGTCCTGTAACGTCTGTGTGCATAGCTGAACAAAGCTGAGAAACTCATCTAGTGGTGACAAATTATATTGTTTTCTTTGTTAATCACACTGAAAAATCTGATCCGGCCCCAGATGAAAACATTTTGTCTTTGTGTCTGTAAGGTGAATGGGTAGATCCCTGAAAGAAGACAGCTTTTAATGTTTCTTTCTGGTTTATCTCACGGCCTTTGAAGTGCTTCCTTGCTTTGCTGTCTTCCTTAGAATGACATCTCACCACTGGCCAGAGCTTGCTTGCAGTGTTTAAAAGGGTGGATGATTTCTTTGGGTGTCTTCCCTGCTCTCCTCACAGTGACGTGAGCTGGCTTCTGACTTGGCTCAGTGGCACAAGAACGTTACTGCACAGGCTATGATGTGCTTGCCTTAATGTCTAAAATGTAAATGCTCATCACACGTGCAGGGCTGAGGTCATTCCAGTGACTCCTGAGAGGTGGGAGGCGTTCAGCTCAGTGCTGTCAGACACGGGGGGTAAAAGGAGCTGCTGTGTGTGTCTGCTGTTAGCAAAGCACGTTCCTGTTTGGGGCAGAGGATCACAATCTTGAGGGACATTGGTCAATAATATATTCAAGGAAGCAAATCGTTGACTTTTTCTTGCTACTTAATCTTTAAGTGCTTCCAATGAAAGCATAGATAAGATTGCTTGTAACTTTAAAGAAATCTTCGTCTGTTGATAACAAAGCTCAGGACAAAGCTGGCTAAGCATTATCATCTGAGTTTAAGGGGGAGACCGATACAGGATGGAGAATAGACATGCTCAGGATCATAAAAAGGATAAACCAAGTAAAGCTGGGATTTAGATTCACTCTTTTGACTTTCTGCCCATGAATATTGTTTCTTCTGAGTTTAAATCCACAGAAAAGATGGTTCTGTTTTGGGCCTTCTGAGACTACGCAGTTCTGGGATGATTTGGGTTCAGTTGTCTCTTATAGGCCATATTTGTGTTACACTATTCAGCTGTATTTTAGCATCCTGCTAAAACTCTTGGGAACTGCTTTTCAAGTTTTTCCACTTCAAAATACTTTTTTTTTTGCTGTTGCTCAGGCAGATCAGACCAGGAGGGCTGATATCCCCAGAAGTGAGTAACACACAGTGCTTTTGATTAAGTGTTACTCACATTTTCAAAATTCTGAAAGTGAAAGAAAAAGTAGCAGTATGTGAGTTTCTGTGGCTGTATCCTGTTGGTAATTTTGTGGAATGACTCTTGGCCAGTGCGTATTTCACCCAACTTGCAAGGCTTGTTCTCTTGGAGAGAGGGAGAGTCACTCCGCGGGATTGTCAGTGGAGCGGGTTCAATGCTTCCTTTCAGTGACCAATGCATTTGAGCTGTTTCAAATATGCAGGGAATGTACAGGCTATGTAATTTACAGGTCCCAGTAACGCCGTGTACCCAGATTGTGCCTTAAATCAGCGTGTGTGATGCCGTCTTGCCACAAACATCGGAGTGACAACGCCACGGTAAAGCTTTGGAACCCGCAGCGCCGATGTTTGGCAGGGACACGTCCCTCTGCTCCATCCTGTGCTGTCAGATGGGGTGGGCTGAGGAACATAGCCGTGTTAAAATCCAGCTCTTCTTCTCATCCCCCTCTTTTTCTTTCTCTGGGTGTTGAGAACTGTGGTGGGTTGATGTGTAAATGAGCACTGGCTTCAGGCAGGTTCACAGAGCAGCAGGCTCTTGGTGGCGTTTTCATTCTGCCTTGACCCAGATTTTAACATTACTGATGGAGTTAAATGGAGTAATAACTAATTATATCTGTCATGATGCTTCTTTTTAACATGCTTAACCATTTGATTTGGAGTTTATATATAGATGCATACATAAATTCAATTATAGATGCAGTTGTGCTTGTATTTAATTGGAGGTGGAATCTGTGTTGGCAATTCTTAGAGGCATTTTCTGAACTTGGGTCAACTTGAAGATTTCTTCCTAAGACAGATAAAGACCAGGCTGTCCACTTCTAAAATTATGTACGGTAAAGCTCCAGCTCTGTGCGTATTGTAGGACATGATAGATGGAGTGTACTTAGTAATTTACTGTTCCATTTTAGTAAAAGGCAGTCTAGTAAATGCAGGTATTTTTTGTGCAAAAAAATATTAAATGTACTAAAATTAATTTTATTACTGGTGAGGGAGGAAAGATGTATCTGGGTTACAGTATTTATGGACATGTCTGGTTAAAAAAAAATTAAAATAAAAATCCTTAAGCATGCAAAGGAACTAAACATGTCTGAATAAAATTCATAGTGTTACATTCATGCTTAACTGCCTGGATTAGAAATTTATGGCATTAATTGTACCAAGCATTTAGGTATCCTTATGACAAATAGTTCTTCAGTTCAACTCTTAACAGAAAATGTTTACCTTGTTCTGAAATTATTTATTTATAATATGTATAAATATTTATTTTCAGAGAAGTTCTTCCCATTATTTTCCCTGGTGGATTTATTAAAATAGTTTATAGCTCCGTATAGAAGACTGTATGCAGGAATAGATGAGTAATAGCTTTGTGCTTAGGTCTAGTAATATTAAGGTGTCCTTTTCTTTTGTTTAGCAGGAAAATAACTACTTCTGTCTTAATTTATAAAGGATGGCATCAGGTCTGATCTAATAAACCTTGTAGGATGGAACTGGTGTACGTGGTGTCATTCAGAGGCAAAAGGGGTCATTTGTGCAGGTGAAACAGGACAGGGTGAGGCACAATTGTTCAACAGCTGACACAGGGACGTGAAAAGACTGAGTTTCCTGGGTTTTGTGTCACTTTATTGTGGAAGCAGAAAACAAATCTGGGTTCCTGTGCTTGGGCTAAAACGTAAAGAAATGTACACGTCACGTTGCTGAGTACAGCACTGAGCCAGGCTGTAATGATTCCATGATTGCACTGTCAGTGTGGAAATCTGAAGATACTGAGCATTTCTCTTCATCGTGATAATACAGACACATATATTTTAAAGGACACAAAATACCCATTGCTAAATACTTCATTTACTTCATCTGAAAGACCTCATCCTCACATCTTCTGGAGAGCACTTGCTCAGCAGTACCAAGTATGAAATTAAAAATGATTGGCTTCTTTAAGCCTGAGCCCACAGTGTATGACACATAAATTAACCAGGCTTTAAAAAGGGGCATAATGTGGGATAAAGGAGAAATTCTCTAGGGCTTTTATCTAGAAGATTGTAGTAGAAAGTTCAAAAATGTTTTATACTGTTCTTGCAGAAGGTTCTTGTTAATTGAAGCTTGTGAACAACGATAAAAAGTTTTTGTGCCATCTTTCATAATTTCAAGTGGGTTGTGTATGTGACATTTCTAAATGTCTAACTAGCAATTCCGCATGCTTGGTAAAGCACAGGGTGTTGGTGAACAGAATCTTCAAATGTGAACATATATGTGTATATATGTATCACACACAGTTATAATAAACTCTGTCAAGGATGGATGTTGGAATGGGGAAAAACTGCTGTTGTCCTCTGTTCAAGCTTATTAATGCTGCTGCACAGGGCAAGTGCCCCTGGTTTCTTACAGAAGCAAATGCTGTCTGTAAATTCCAGGTGCCATGCAATAATTCCAGTTTGCCATAAGTAGTTGGATATCAGCTTTTTGTTTAAAAGTTGAAGGGTTTAAATCTTTGTGACTGTACTAATGTGAGGGGGGCAAGATCTATCCTGAAGTTGTGCTGTCGTGTAACACTGTGGCCCTTCTGTGAACATCCTTCATATTTGGGATTTCTTTTTAAGAACTAGGTCGAAAGATGATTTAAAATGTTGGCTTCTGCTTTCTTCTGCAGCAGGAAAAGAGAAGGCCTTTAAGGAAAAAATGACTTGGAGTAATTTTCAGTAGTACGTGCGTCGTGCCTGGCTTGTCATAAAATATTTGTGTAGTCTTCTCTCCCTTCCTCAAGCAGTTCCCACAGTTCAGAGTGTTCTCTCAGTAGCTGTTATTGAGCTGTTACTGGGGGGGAGGGTGTGTGAAAGGAGGTTAAAAGTTCTGTAGTCCCATCTACAAGGATAGACAGTGAAGTTCTTGGTTCCCCTCCCAAACAGCGAGTGGTTATTCTGCCTGGGGGGAGAGCCTACATATTTATATTTGTCTATGTCTCACTTGCTTCTGTGGCCAGGGGATCATGAAGAAATTGCTGTTCATTTGTGAGATGTGAATGTGGCATTGTGAATACGTGCCTCGGATTTCCTCATTACAATATTTATCATTTTTCCTGAAAGTTCCTTTCCTCTGGTGAATTGTTCATCCTGTAGAATCAGTCAGCTATTTCCTGTGTATCAGCATAATGTAACTTCATCTACACTGGGCAGGATTTTGGACCCATTGAAAAGCTTTATATTTTTCATAGTTTATTGAAATTTAACATCACTCTCCACATTTCAGCAGTTCTTTGCACTGTGGTCCACGCCTGGAGATGCACTTGTTCTGCTCCCACCCCGTGTCACTGCAGTGGAGTGGCAGTAAATGCACAGGAAAATTGTCCCTGGTCACCCTGACCCTTGGATTGTTCCTTTGTCCCTTCAGCACTGTGGGGAGTGGGAGTGCTGGGGCCTGCACTGGCTTCTGCTTTGTGTCATTTGAACATGGAATTGCTTTGTCTGTCTGAACATCTTGGCCTTTTACTGCCATCACTGGAATTTATAACTATGGCTGAACTTGGAATACCGAGCTGGAGCTAATAACGCCAACTCCAGTTAGCACGTCCCATTATAAGCTACTGCTCAGTGCTGTTAACAGCCGGCTAACACGGACACTTCTCATGCTGAGGAGCTAAATCAGACCGGATTTATTTTGGGAAGGTTCTGCTAAACTTCAACCAGTTTCAAAAAGGATTAAAAATACATTGCACATCATCTAGAAATCCTTTGTTCTTGTGAATCCTTTATTCTGGGGCAGAGGCGCTGTCAAACAGGGGCACAGTAATGGGCAGCTGTGGCTGTATCAGGGTTGGTGCAGGTTTAGTGAGGGGGCAGCCAGGGGCTGAGCTCTGCCTCGGTGCTGAACTCGGCGTGCTCCTGGCCTGGAGAGGCACTAACTGGAACACACAGGGTGCAAAAGCTGCCTGAGGGTGGGGGAGAAGGGAGTGACCTGGAACAAGGAGCTGGCTGGGGCAGGTGGGCAGAGGGTGGAGGTGGATTTTGGCAGGACGGGGCGCTGGGGATCTGTTGGTGCCCGGGCTCTGGTGCTGCAGCCCTGAACGTGACCCAGGGTGCCAGAGGCAGCTCAGAGCTCCTGTTCCAGACCTTTCAATGCTTGGCTTCGTAACCAGGGAGTGCTGCTGCTGCACGTGCGGTGTTCTGTGGGTGATCCGAGTGTTTAATTGGGAAGAAGGGGTCATCTACAGCAGAGGGGCTTTATAAGAACTCAAGATGCATAACATGCAAAGAATGTAAGTGGTTACAGATGGAAAGAGGCCAGAAGTTTAAAAACAAACAGGAAAAAACACCCACCCTAAAATTTCTCCCATCTGTTTCTTTGCTCCACATGTTCATCACCTTGATCCTATATAGAAGAAATAGGGAATTAAAGGCTGGCTTCTAAGTGGCCATGATTCAGAACATAATTCTAAAAAGGCTTGCCGATAAGATCAGGGTTACTCCTTATGCATAGAACAAAAGGAATTCTTCAGCTTTTAGCAAACCTGAGAAGGTTTTCGAAAAGACCCTTGATTCTAAGAATAATACCTTGATCACTTCATTAATGCTAATATTGTCTTGCTTTAAAAGGGTCAGAAAACTTGCTGTTAATTATAATTGAATTATGTAGTTTTGAAGTTTCCTTGGCTAATTTACATGCTATATTTTCACAAAGGTTTTGGAGTTCAGAGAAATGTTATCTGCTGTTGATGAGTTCATTGCATGAAAGATTTGAGCTTTTTCAGTTAGAGTCAGTGTTAATATGTTAAATATCAAGTGGACAGAGAAGGCTAGAGCTGTGGTAGCTATCAATTGTGCACTTGAGGGATCTTGCATTATTGTGAATATTTCTCTACAGAAGAGGGAGGTACTGCGATTTTGTAGTTTGTCCCCCTGGATTTGCACCAGAGATTCCTCCTGTGGCAGGGGGTTGATACCATACACTGTGCTCTGTTTACGTTGAGTTGCCAGTGTCGTGAAATACTTTGATCTTCACTCTCTGTGTGTATGAAACACACACAAAGGAGGCTGCGAAAGAGTTTGACCAGTGAAGAAACAAACCAGAAATGACCTGTGCTGGGCAGGTGTATCTCCAGCAGGAGACAGCAGATGTGCAGTGTGAAGTTCCTTGTAGAGGTCTGTGTAGACAGAGTGAGGTGGAGTTACGGGTGCATTCAAATGGATTATGGTTGGGTGTTTTTAATAAACTAAAAATGAATGACCTGATAAAATGAAACTGCAAGGTTTCACTTTTTAAGTAAACTTAATGTTGTCCAACTATGAAGAAAAACGTGGTTTTCAGACTGTTTTCATATTTTACAGAGTTACTTGTCGATGCATAACAGTGCTTCTCTTTTCCCCCAGTGTTTGAAAGGCTGAAGCAAAGTCTGTTCTTATGGGACTTCTTTTCCAGAAAGCTGCTCATTTTCACTCCTTTTTGAACTTTGGGCAATGATAAAGTTATTAAATGCATGATTTTGTTCAGCTGATCCCTTTTATCAGGATTTAAGGTCAGTGATAGCCTTGTCTGCTTCCCAGGGGGATGTTCACGATCTGATTTTTAGGTATACACTACATGCATCGCTTTCTGCTGGAATAAATATCTATTTATCAGCTGAATAGAAGAATAGCTGAGTTTGAGAGTTGAGGTGTATCACTGTTGTTCTAACACTATTAAATCCCTAGAAAATAGAGTACCGTTTCCATCAGATATGGTGTTAACTACATTTTGTAAAATTACCTTTTTCTAACAAGATGTTTCGTTATTTGCACACATATGCACATTTAGTTTGCTTTTATTCTGAGGGCATGCTTTCTTCATTGTGTTTGGCTAGGGTCTTTTTTTACATTTTAATTGAAGTATTTACAATATAGTTATTTTTGTTATAGTGGACCATTTTACTGTTTCAGAAGTGAATGAATCATATATTCTGGGTTATTTTTTCCTGGCAAATATTTTTCTTTAATGGTTCCTCAGGGCTAGCTTAAGTTGTACAGATGAATAATACTTGAAATACAGTATCTGATTCATCTTTTCAAATGTTACAATGAAAAACCTTGTGAAACTATATATATATATAGAGAGAGAGGTCTTTTTACTTTCAAGAACATCAGCTTTACATGGGCCTAGACTGGCTGTGTAGCTGTTGCAAGGCAATGAAGTAATTCTGCTTGTTGACCCTGTTGTTTGCTCTGACTTCACCTCCATTTCCTAAAATCCCAAGCTTTTGTTCTCTTCCGTGGCTCTGTCTCCTCTGTCCCACCTGCAAGAGCAGGTGCCGGCTGCAGCTGAGTTTCCAGGCCGGTGTTCCCTTTGCAAGGGCAGGGTGTTGGCAGTGGAGAGTTGGATGGACGTTGTCCTGCGGGAAAGGGTCAGAGGGGATCCCCTGCTGCTCTGCAAGGCAAATACAGTGAAATTTAATTTTGGCAACAAATATGACAGAAGTGGTGTGGAACCTGCTGGTGGTAAATGGTCTTTGCGTGTTGAATCACAGTTTCTGTCTGGCCTTCCAAGTCAGTCCCAGGTGGAAGAGCCCAGGTGCATTTCTGTGACTGCTCAGCCTGAGTTCAGCAGCCAGAGCTGAATGAGAGAGATGAGTAAGTGGCTCCACAGCCCCCTAAGAATGGAAGAGAGGAATGTCAATACTTCGTATTTTTTGTTAGCAGAGTGTGCATTCTCACATTTTTGTTGATTATACTGAGGTTTAAGATATTTAGAAGAGTAAGAGTATCAAAAGAGCATCTAATAGTCTGATAAATGTTTCTGTGAACGCTGTGTGTGAAACCTGAAAAGAGCGAGTCTGGGGTTTTTTTGCATCTGTGTAACTGATTTATGCAATCTGGAATTTAAAGGCTTAAGTTCTGGTAGATGTTGTTTAGGCGTAAAAATATCATACTCAAATTGTTTTTTCATATGTTTTCCAGATTCACTGTAGGGAGGTTTAAAAAAAACCCTGAAAAAACCCCAACAAAACACTAAACCACAAAAAACACCCAAAACAACAAAACCCACCCAACTCTCCCCATATTTTCTCTGTTGCCCCTACCCTAAGCTTCTGTCCACACAAATATTTATAAACAGCAAGTAATGCACTTTCTTTTGCATGCACAAAGCCCTGGGGAAAATGAGGAAATATTTTAGTATGTGTGAGGCGTTTAATACTTTGTTTTGCTATCTTTCAAAGAGCTGTGGAGGCCTGCCTAAAAAACTAAAATACACTCCCTGTGAGCTTATATTACCTTTGTTTAAAACAGTCAAACCTCTACTGCTGGAACTCAGGAATTCATGGACAGAATGACTAGAACAGTAAATATGACTAAAAAAAAAAGTGGTTATTGGATAAACTGGTATGAGCCCAGCTGCTGAGGATAAATTGATTTCGCTGTTGCTGTAAATCTGTGATGTGTTGGTATTTTGGCAGAGTAAGAAAAACAAGGATATTAGAAAGTAATTTACTGCCCTGGGATTAGTAAGGAGCGTTGTGTTTCTGTGACTGGGGCAGGACGGGCTGCTGGAGATGTGTCTGATAAACAGGACGAGGTCTAGTCTGACAGCTGGCAACAATAGCTTTTGCTCAAAGTCAGGTGTACTAAATTAGCAAATCTATTACAAGGCTACAGGAGAAATCTCACAGGAGACAAGCCTTGTAGGCAGAAGTGCTGCCAAATGGGAAATGATTCATCGTCTCTGAATGGGATGAGCACTGAGCAGAAGCAGTTTAAACCTCAGACTGCTTTGGCTCATAAACCACCAAATATGCGATTAACACTTTATCTTCCCCAATCCCGTGGTTTTTATTGTCTCCTGAAGAACAGTCTGTATTCAGGAGCAAAATCTGTGAGACTCGTTTGTTTGTTCTAATCTCTCTTTTGTGAGTTTGAACGTGTTTAGGTATTTTTTTGATTTTGAGCTAAATAATGAAATGTTTGTGTGCACCCTAAAAAACACTCCTGTCCTGTGACCCCTCAGCAACAGCACCTTCCAGTGAGGACAGTTATGTGGCAGGAGTGCAGGCACAACTCCCTGCACTGACTTAGTGGAGTTCATTTGCTTGTATTTAGTGAAAATACATGATTAGCTGGACATGTTTAATGTAGGATGCGGGTTCCAAGGCGATCACTGCATTTTGATTTTTAGTATTTTAAAAACTTGCATCACTTTAACATTAACAGTGCCATTCATAGTCTACAATGCTGAAAGATGAACAGGAAATATATTTGTTAATTCTTAAATTTAGCTAATGCAGAAAGGAGGTACAGTTTATAAAGCTGGATGAAGCAATGTAAAGTGGAAAAAGCCTGTGCCCTCTTTGTCTCCATATAACTGATCAGAATTTTAGCCTATCTCTGGTCTTATTTTAGTATAAATTGTCATATTGGCTCTAAGATACATAAATGATAGAGAAACTAAAGGAATTAGTTTTGGAAGAATTGGAAGAAGAATTTAGAATTGGAAGGTGTTTAGTATTAAATAATTGAGATGCAAGAAGATAGTTGTACTTGGAAAGTTAATATATTTGTTTAGCAAATAATTATATTTGGGTGCCCTGGGATAGCACTCAATTAGCAGTTGAGATGTCCAAGGAGCAGTGTGTCCAGAAAATACACGTAAAGATTCCTCTGGAAAACTGGGTCTGCTCTTTCCCTGCTTGTGCAGCCATATAAGAAATGGTGGAAATCAGAAGTGATATTCAGTATAACACTGTGAGCAGAACTGCAAGAGGCTGACGGTCCCTAGAGTGAAAGGCTGCAGGGAAATGAGGGTTTTCCATTTCTGTGTCCCCTCAAAATCCTCATCATGTGCACTTGGACTGTCTGAAGTTCATAAATGGAAATACTCGGATACTCCTTGCACTTGGAAGCCATTCTGCCTCTGTAGGAGCCCAGCAGTGAAATCGGTCTCGAACTTGTTGGGAATATTTTCCTGGATTTTGATCCCTTTGCTGTACTGCTAGGAGTGTTGATGTACAGAGTTGCACTTTCTGCCTGCTTGTAATCACCTTGCACTCCTCTTCTCAGTCTCAGCTCCTTCCATTATATTTCTTAATCTTCACTCTCTACTGCTTAATATCTTCTACTGTGTGTTCTTGTTTCTCAAAAAAATTCTTGTATTTTCGTTTCTCGAGCATTGCATCTTCCCAAAAGATACCTGGCATTGTAGTTTAAATGGCATGGCAATGTTTTTTGGGCAAGATCCTTTGTTTCCGTGTACCAGTGAACTATTACATCTGAATCTCTTGGTGTTCTGTTTCTTTAAATTCCCTTTTATATTATTTCTTACAGTACTATATAAATTGTACTGATTTGACTAAATAATTTAAGCAACTTGTGTAAAACCAAAGTAAAACAAAAGCAAGGTTTTGCTGTAGGTTGCTTTACTTCAGTTGATATAAATTAAGATTGCTCATTCAGTTAGCTCATCTCTGTTCAACAGCAGCAGCTTTGTAAACTGTTTGGATTTGTTCTGTAGGACGCATCTGTTTAAACAGAGAAACCAAACTGGATCTGTCCATATTAAAGGACTGCAATAACTTAATCAGTTTATAAATGGTATAGTCTAATGATGTAATAATCTCCTGGAGATGAGGCTTTATGGGTGTGTGGTGGGGGATAAGACTGGCCTGAGGTACACGCGAGTTTTAATGATGTTTGAATGGTGACATTGGCTTGGTTTTCCATCTGTGCCACCTTTAAGCAGCTGGAGTTTTCCTCACTTAGATGATGTTGCATTTCTGCAGGTACAGACAGAATTCCATCATCAGAGGCGTAGGCTGAGTGACCAGGGAAAGGTGTGTCTGTAGTCCACACACCTTCCTGCTGACCCTGTTTTATTTTTGGCAGAAGCCAAACTCTCAGGTTCCCGAGAGAGACGCAACTTCCACAGTTGAAAGCGTTCCACTAAAACCAATTTTTAAAAAAAATGTGAATATAGGGATATTGTGCTTGAATATTTCTGTACTAAACAAGAAAGAAGCAGGATTCACATATTATCAAGGAGACAGAATGTCTGAGATTGTGGATATTGATGATAATGCAGGAGGATGTTTTGCCCTCACTCATCTGTATTGCCCCATATAATATCTTTTCAGTACATCAGGTGTAGTAATGAAACAAAATTGTGCTGAACCAGGAGTTTAGATTAAGGGCAGACGTTTAATTAATGGTTTTTGCTAGTAATAGTATCAAAATCATGACCCTCTTGAATGCTTTAACATTGTTTTACTTATTAGAGGATTATGTTTTGTAAATTACCTAAATATATATCTAGAATGCCAGAATTCATTTTTTCTCCTTATCAAAAGTTGTTGTCGAAGCTTTTCTCATGAGTTAGGAATTATTTCTTAAAAAGCATCTGACAATCCTTTTGTTAGTGCTGATAAAATCAATATTTACAGCCTTTTGCTGGAGTGGCATTGGAATTACTTGTGAAGGGTAAGTTGTGTCCATGCTTTTGGGGTCTTTTTTTTTTCTTTTTTTTTTTTCCTTGTTCTTTTCCTTTCTCCTCTTCCCAGAAAAGCCCCAGCAGTAGTGGTGTTCCCCAAGGATCCTGTCTGCAGCAGAGACAGAGTTTTGAGACTTCCTGTTTAAATCACACGTGTGGCCGTGTCCTGACAGCGATGGCAGCACAGCCTGGAGCACTGCTGGGATCCACAATTCCTGACACCAGGAGCCTGACTTAGCTGCAGGTGCCTCTTGTCTGAGCCCTCTTTAAAATTCAGGGCATTTTTGTCCGGTTGGTAATTAGATCATGAATTTCTTTTGTTGTTGCCTCTACTACAGCTCATTCAGAGGGTGGAGAGTTTTACTGCAGTGAGACAAATCCAAGGGCTCTGCTCCTTGCTGGCAGGTTTGTCCCCAGCACGTTTTCAGAGTGAAATGAAATACGTCAGACAGAGCTATCATTTATTTCTCCCGTTAGCTTTATCCCCCCCACTCCTGTTCCTGTCAAAACAAACTTGAGAAACAGATGGTTGAATTTCCACGTTACCCTTTTTATTTACCCATCAGAGGAAGGATCCTGTGCTCACTTAAGTATTTTGCAAGTTGATAATTTTGGATTAATTGCTTCTGTTTTGGTTAAAACTCACTGCTGGGATTGTAAAGAAGTCTTTAAGGACTGAGGTAAGACTTTTAGCATGATCGTAAGAGTTTGAGATGAGTTTTTTTCTTTGCCTGAGCTCTTATAAACTATTTTATTCTAGTATTTCTTGGATAATTGAATGAGAGTTTACTTCACTCACCCTTGGATATAATAACCATCTCCTTTAAGATTAGTTAATCTTGGTAATGTTACTCTAAAGGTTTTTCTAATGGACTTTTTTTTTTAAATACTGCGAGAGGGCAAAAAATAATTAAGACTCTTACAGCAATCATAACAGCAAAGCTGCAGGATTCTTTTATCTTTTTAATGGATTTCTGTTTCCCACCCTGGTACTGTTTTGGAATACAATTTTATACTTGTCACCAATGTAAGAAATAGAAGGGATAACTTTGAAATTGGTCTGAAAATTGATCTTTGCTGACTTTCTCCATGCTATAGTAATGGTTGGTTTTTCAGATGTTGAAAAGTGGGTGAGATGGGATGGTTAGGCCATTTTGGAGGTGGATGGAGAAGAGAAATGGAATTTATAGTGTATGAAAGTTATGCATTAGAAATATCCTGGCTGGTCTGAGAGGCTCCATCCACTCTGAACCAGGAAATGCAGATATTCCCAATAGCCTTTGTTTTCTTTAAGGTTCCCATGTGTTACTTCTGCTCTTTTCTCACTGAGCTGTGGCTGAAGCCCGAATTTACACAGAGCCCTGATGAGCATGGTTTATTTTGTGTCATTCAGCTTTAATTTACACATTTCGTATATAGCTAAAACAAAGCAAACCAAACCCAACTTTTTTTGCATCTACTTACTCAATTTAACTTGAATTAACGTGAATCTCCATGAAAGAGACTTGCAAACATTCCTGGTAGGATTTTCAGTGCCGGGGGAGGGCTGCTATCTTCACTGCAGAAGTGGCAGCATAATTTCTTTCCTTTACCTCTTGAGAGGCGTATCAAATAAACTGGACACATGAATAGGGTGGGGGACGCGTGTGGCAGCGAGCCCATCGCTGAATGGATCTGGGAAACGTGAATGCACGAGCTGCTCGAAGGAAGAATTCAGTGGCTGGGGGGGTTGTGTTTTGTTTTACTTTTGGCTTGGAGTGGAGTAAGGGAGGAGAAGTGGAAAAGGAAGCCTTTTGTTTACAGTGAAACAATGCTGTGAAGTAGACATCGTGATGGAAAAACAGGAGTCTAAACATGGCAAATCTCGGCAGGCTCCATCTGGCCGCGGCCACGAGTCACTCAGCCGTCCCCGGCACAGCCTGCCCGAGTCTGGAGTCGCTGTCATGTCGTCCTTCCCTTACGGGAATTTCAACTCGCCTTGCAGACTCTCTTCCAGGATTTTATTATTGCATGAGATGAATGATATACTGGCTTAACTGTTTCTACCCAGTGACGCATTGCATCGGGTCTTTGTTCTCTCTGATAAATGTGTGATGTTTGCATTTGGATTTTAACCTCCTTGAGTTACGCTATATGCAAGTTGTATGGGTCTGGAATTCTAAATCTAGTCACAGCACACCCTATTCTTGTGGAGAACTTGGAGTGAATCTGTCAAACAGACAATGCACTGGTTTTGTGTTAAGTTCTGGCATCTTTCACCGTAGTTTAAATTATATTGCATTATTAGGGCATTTGTCACTTCTGTATATCCATATTGCTGTTTGGTGTTTGAATGTTGGTTATCGTGGGTTTGTTTGTTAAGTCCCACCGGAAAAATTCTGATTTGTTGAGACACTGGTTTCTAACTGACAATGCTTATAATGTATGTGATCCTTGGAAATGGGTTTCACTTTACATGTAGTATATTAAGGATTTAGCATCTGGCTTGTGTTGAAGTTGAACTTACAGAAATGTGTTTATGGGAAAATTTAGAACTGTAACAATTGGTAAAGGAAATTCTTGTTAAAAGTGCTTTTCTAGTGCATTAGTTTATACTAATGCATATTTTAATTGAGTTTATTTTAAAGCCATCTACCTTGTGTTTGGACATCAGTCAAGCAGTGACGCTTTTATATGTCACTTAGAATATTATTTTGCAACCTGACATGTTAGTATTAAATAGCACTTTTAAAAAAATCCATTAGTACTGTTGAATTGTTCTAATGTGTATTCTTAGTAAGAGTTAGAATTGGTACGTGATGCTAAGTTTGCATTCAATTTAAATGAGGTGTATAAGCGTGTAAGAGAATTAGGAATTAATTTCCTCCCAATATAAGCTGTAGGTGTCCTGTGAGGCAGCTGTGCCTGCTGAAGGAGTCACCATCCCTTCCCAGCTGCCCTGGCTCCCATAGCTCGGGAGCAGAAGGGACCTTGCGAAGCAGCTCCTGGCTGACATCAGAAGAAGATAGGCAGGTGAAGCAGCCTGGGTGGGCTTTGGGGTGTCCCTGGCTGCTTGCCCTGCAGCTCTGGCTGCCGCAGAGCCAGCGATCCAGAGGTGGGGGAGAGTGGCTGCCTTGGAGCTCATTGAGCAGAGTGTGTCTGAAATCAGCGGCAGCTTGTCCCGTGTCCTTGGGTGAACTGGGCTTCCCTGGGCTGCCATATGGCACCTGCGGCTCCGTGCGCTGCCTCTGCTGGGCCCTGGAGAGGGTGGAATTTGGAGTGTTAATTCGGGTAATGCTGAATTTTACAATTAAGTACTGGAGAAAATAATGATCCTACCATTCTGTGTGCGTGTACGTGTTTTGTACTGACTCTAGTTTAGAGCTCGTTAGGTTATCCTGAATTTCTGGTGCTTTGCGAGCCCCAGAAAGAGCAGCTGCCCATAAGTAAAACAGAGCAGCCTGGAAGCAGTTGTGTGGGTGCTTGCAAGAGAAGTGCTTTTTTGTGTTTTAGTTCTGCATTTCTGAGTGTGCTCTGAGAAATGGAAGAGCAGAATGTTTAAGGAGAGGATTGTGTCTCTAAAAACCTGAAGGGTTTTAGCTGGTCATTTTGGTATATTGGTAGGAAAATCTGCTTTTTAACTTAATTTTATTCTTAATAAAATTAATTTCTGGAGCTGCAAAACAGAGGAAGGAGGAAAAGCTATGTCTGCATTAAAATGAAAACATTGGGGTGCGTTTTGTTTTTAGAGCTGAAGGCTCTTAGAAGGGTATGGGGTGCACTTCTCCTGCACAAGTGCAAGAAGGGCAGCCTGGCTGATCCTCCCTGCTCTGCAGCCATGTGTTTCTGCCACTTCCCTTGCAGCAGGTTTGCGGATAGCGTGACTGCAGGGTAAGTCTGTGCAGTTCTAGGAGCCAATGGTGAACTAATCCGTCTCCCCAGAAGGTTAATTTTCTGTTAAGCCAGTTCAGCTTCCTGCTCTACCTTGTGTCCCTGTGCTCCTAGACCTGCTTTGAGGGAGAAACAGCTGCAGCCCCCTGTACTGCTGGGTGCAACATGAAACCTTCCAGCGCGCTCTGATCACCCATCCTGCCCGGAGTAATGGTCAGCTGCTGTGTTCTGACCCATTCCATGCTGCAAGACCTTGACTCCAGACCCCTGTGCACCTGTAAAACACAGTATGTGTTAGGTTTACCTGCCTTTGTGTGCCACTTCTTGACGGTAATCGATTGCAATCTTCAAAAATGCAGGAATTTCATTAAGCGAAAGTAAACTCTTAGTTTTAGGGTCACTGTTCTGTCACATTTTGTTCATCTGCAGAAAAAGCATCTTTCCAAGGAAATGGAACCTTAAAAAAAAATCCTCGGAGAGATTAACTGTAAAATAAAACTTAATTTGAATAGTTGGGGTAAACAATTTTATTTCAAAATCTTAATTGAGGAAGTTATTACCTCAACAGCTGTATTTGCAAAATCCGTACGGCGTTATTTACAGCTCTTTGTTCAATAAATAGTCCAAGACCTCCTGTTTTGTATCTTCCCGTGTGGGAATTCAGGCAGGTCCAAGGAGGGAATGCAAGCAGAAGAATCTAAGTTTCTTGTGAGCGTGCCAACAATGGAAGAAACCAGTAGGAATTTGTTTGAAAATGTTTAAAGTATTGAGCCGTCCTGCTGGAACCTGTGTGGTTCAGCGGTGCGCTGTTTGCCTGTCACAAATGGCACTTCTAAAAGAAGTTAGTAAATGTGCAAAGAGTTTTGTACAAGGTGGAGCAAAGTACGTCATACCAGCCTTAGGTTCAAACACCCGAGCAATTTCTGGGTCCCAGGTAATGCTGTGAAGGCGAGGAGGGGCGTGAGCGTGGCTTCATTTGCCTCCCTCCCTCTCCCTCCCCCAAGCAGGCTCATTCCAATCAGCAGTGTAATTGGAATGCAACCACAGTCTGGAGGAGGAAGGGGAATTTTTGGCAAGGAGAGGCAGAGCAGTTGGGAGCTTTATTCAGATTAAAGCATAGACGACCATTCATTATCAGTACAACACACATTAGCAACAGCATAGCATTGTGTTTCTACAGCTGGGACTTATTTCGGTGATTGTATTGCCCTGCGTAGAACATGCAAACAACGGGGATCTGATCACAAAACCCAACGTTAATGGCTTTCAGTGAAAGATGGTGTTTCTGTAGGGGAAGAAAGACTTGTCTTCAAAATGAGCCATTGTGGTAAAAATTGATAGGCAGCCTGTCGCTCTCCCGTGTGTTACATATGTTCTTGAACAAGTGCTTTTTCTGGGAGGAAAAACCCTCGGGGAAAGAAAAAAACCAACAGGAATTATAACGTTAAAACTGTTGTTTGGATTCAGAAGGCTGAACTTGTTCTTCTACGGTGATGACACATGAAAAGCCAGAAGATTAGAAAGCATAATCTTAGCTTTGGACCAGTGCTTTCCTCCCCATGACCTGGGGGCTGTCTGTTGGCAGTGTTGGTTCTTATGGATGGCTGGCATGGGATGGATGGGGGGTTCTACTGAGTCATGTACAGAATTAAATGTGTTGATTGTGTGTTTCCTTCTGCAGCTGGTGTGCTCGCTTCCGGGGACATTCATGATTACTTTTATTTTCTTACCTGTCTTCCGTAATCTTTTTTTGATAGTATTGGTGTGTCTCAAATATACAGATTTAAAAACCACTTACTTAAGATGGCTTAAGCAATATTATTTTTAACACAGGAATTTTAAGACCGATATATTTGTAAAGTGATTGTCTGCAGCCGTAGCCCTGAGGTGTTTGTACCTCATGCTGCTGGGTACAAACACATTTAAACCTTGTCATTTGTCATAAATCGAGAGGTGCATTGTAACAGATAACTGAGAGCGTACCAACATGCAGGTAATGTAACACTGAAACCTACCTGTGAGGTAAAGCAGTGGTGTTCCTGTGCAGGGAAATCTGTGAACAAATTGGTTATAGTTTGATACAGGCTGGAAATACCCATGAGATATTTCATTATTGAATACACAACCCTTAAATGTCCAAGTTCCTTGAATTCTCATAACACTTGCCTTCTAATGTTGCTTCCTGGGCACTCATTGTGGTGTTACCCAGCCTTAGGAGGTGAATAGATCGTTGAACACTCTGAGCTCATGTCTCAGAGGTGGTGATTCTGTGAAATCTCATAGATCTTTATCAGTTCTTGTTTTCAATGCAAGCTTGCTATGCTGGAGGTCTCCCTTTCCACTTCATGGGCTTCATGTTCTTCTTCCCTCTAACTGTAGAGACCTGGTGTTACTGATATACTTATTCTGAAATAAACATACTTTTTAATACTTATAAAAGTAGTGGTGATGTATAACATAGGATACCGTCCCTAAGAGCAGCTCGATGTCATTAAAATTTTGATTTTTCTGTAAAAATGGTTCCAAAGTAAGCAGCAGTTGTAACAAGAGTTCTTCAGTAACTAGCAAAAAGAATAAACAGAGCTCAGAAAATGAGAGAGAAATATTTATATTTCTATAAAATTCACCTCTTCAGTAGTCATAGTTCCTTTCAATTTTTATGTGAGTTCAACCAATTATTCACCCCCTCTATAACTGCATGTAAATTTTAATAGCTAACACATAGATTACAGCAGTTTGGGGGTACTAAATATTTTGCATTTACTTGCAATAGTTAAATTATTTTGCAGTAAACCATTCTTTGTCAGTCACAGGAGTAATAAATCAGGAAAAGGAAATTGGCAAATGTGATTCACTTAATTCCTAATTTTGGATATTTGTGGACTGTGTAGCAAAGCTGTCATAGAAGGAGACTGGGTAGCTTATCACATGATGCTCTTTTCATGTTTCTGTGAGCAGACCTGAGTAGCATATGTTAGAATGAGATCATAAAGCATGATAAAAAAATATTTAATGTATGTATACTATGTAAAATTGATGTGCTGTTTGTCTTGGCACATATATATTGGAATATTAATGTTCTCTTTTCTGTAGACTACCCAGGAAGTCTGTAATAAACACAAAACATAGCTATCCATTGACTCACTGATTCTCTGTAATGAATACTTTATCTACACGTGTGTGCTAGAAGCCATTAATGTCATTTGACAATGCACTTATGGTACGAGACACCCCCCTCTTTTTTTTCCAAGCCAAGGTCAATATATCCAGCCATTGCTTTGCATTCTAGTTCCAGTGCAAGTTTAAATAGTTTAACTTTTTGTTTCAAAATAATTGTAGCAAGAAGTGCCTTAAAACAAGCACATCCACATAATAAAAAACCTTCTGCAGTGCCCTCGTGCCCCCAGAGGATCCATTAGTGGTGGGGCTGCACAGATCTGATAGCGGCGTGCGCTGGGTCCGGAATTATCAGCGCTTTCACTTGGCTTTGTCAAGGGAAAGAAATCTCCCTCTAGTTCTTTCTGGTTTTTGAATCTCTAGCTCAAATTGAACTTAGGATAGAGGACTCAAAGATAATTAAGTCCCGTGAGTTTTGTGAGAATCATTGCCTGGATAAAGAGGAGACCCTGGCAGTGACCTGAAGCGAGAGGGGAAGGCTGCAGCAGCTCCCACGCTGCCGGACCACGGGAGAGCCTGCGTGGGAGAGGGTCTGTCTGGATGCCCAGTGGGAAAAGCCTCGGCCGCAGCCTTCAGTCAGCCGTGACACATAAATCCATAGGAAGCCAAACTTCCGTAGTTTTTATTCTTAAGGAACTATTAATCAGCTGGTTATCAGAATATTCAGAACAGGTTTTAATACAGTGTTGAAACTGTTAGAAAAGTGGAGCGTAAACTCTGGTACTTTTCCCACCAGTGGGAGAAGTTTTGTCCAAAAAAAGTCCTGGGATAGATTAGAGCTCTGTGTGTGGAAGAAGATTGTTTCACTTTGAGTTGAGCCCATGCTCCTGGGACCTGGGCTTTTTCACCTAGAAATACCTGGCAGGGAGGGTGTTATTAATGGAATCTTTCTAGCGTCTCCTGTTTTGTTAACCTGACAAAGCCAGAGTGGGTTGACATCTGACTAGCCTTAGATGTGGTTACTAGAGAGGGAAAAGTTGAGCCAAAAATATTAGTTTGTTCACTCGTGGCTAATTGTTGGGGAAGCAGTTATTAGTCTGTGTGCTCTGCATGTGCCCAATCTTATAAAAATGAGCCTTCAGTTAAATTGCATTGGCAGGCTTGTTTTATTTTTGAAAAGAAGTGTTTGTGATTAGTTAACCTTACAGTTTCTCTCACAAGAATAGTTGAACCTCTTTTGTCTTGGGCATTATACAGTTTCATGCGCACACTGTGTGGCTTGCTGTGCTGTAGATGAATTTTGACTTAACTATTGGATTTAAAGCCTTTGGCTTCACTTGACACTTCCCATTACTTGTAATGGGTGAAACGGTGACAATAATTGTATCTTTTTTTAGATATACAGTTGGCAACTTTTTAAAATAAGAATCTATTTTACTTGAAGCTTTTCACCACTGGATGAAAGGTGGCTGGTGAGCAATAACCTGTTGCAGTTTTTGGGCAGATGATGTCTGTTGTATTATCACTCAGCTGAGGATATTCTTGGTGTAATAAAATCTTAAGGAGCCGCAAAAGCAATTTTCTATTACCTCTTTTTTTCAGTTGCCTTTAGGTTGTTCTCAATATTCTGTATAGAGTAAACTTTAAATTGTTGGGCACGTGGAAGCCTTTGGTAACTGTGAATTTTTATTACACCCTCCAAAGAACTGTATTTGATTTGTGGAGCAGATGATGTGATAGCCAGCATTCAAGTACATGTAGGAAAGAAACTATCAGAAATACTTAAAACATTTGGCTCTCTATTAGTATTTTACTACTGTTGACTGTTTAGGTTGAAATTATTGGGTGAAAATCCCTTAAATGGAACTCTGCTTTAGGACAACCAGTATGTCTTTGAATGGAGAGAAATTATATTTATTACTTCTATCATCTTTAAAAAACCCCAGCAGCTGCCAGCCTGGAACCGGGCACTTCTTTTCCAGGTTAACAGTCTTGTTAGCAGCCCCTTTCATCAAACTAGTGTGCTGAAATTTCCCTGGGAACTTTTACGTCTCTTTCCTGTGGGATAGGTCAGTGTGAGCCGATTGTTCTGTGACTCCCTGTAGCCACTGATAGGCATCTCCTTGTGTTTATGGAGGGCCAAAACTCCTCAGACCTGAGCAGAGTTGTAGCCGGATTTTACAGTGCTGAATTCCCGTGGAAAGCAGCTTCATTAAAATCAGCATCTTTACGAATGTAAAAATTGGGAAAACATTAATTCCATTATTTAGACTGTCCCGGGTGGTGTTTCTCTGCCCTGGCTGTGGAGATTTCTGTGGGAGTGCTCATGGATTGCCTCTGCTTGCTTTTATTCGGGCAGAAATTGGGGATCAGGAGCCTTGCAGGATCAGTGGGAGGGTATGGGGGGGGAAAGGATGACCAATAGTGTTTGGTTTTAGGTAGTGCCTGTGGGATGAGATTATTGGATGCACTTTTCTGTCTTTGCATTTCCTGGCAGTAATAAATATTGGCGATCTCATAGGAAAAATATCCAAGGGAATCATATAGTGAGGAATCTCCTGCAGCATCAGGTTCCAACCAAATAACTCTCCCCACTCCCCTTTTTTTCTCTTTTTTTTTAATGCTAGCTGTGGGAATTCATGCTTTTGCTCAATCCTCAAGAATCCTTTTGTGTTATCAGTAAATATTTCAATGTTTCACAGGGGAATCTAATATTTCCTGCTTACTAAACCTGTGATAAGCATAGTAGTTGAACAGTGGTACAGTTTGTGACGAGAAGTCTTCGTGGTGTACTTTGGCACCTTTATATGAAATTTGTCCCCTTTCACCTTTTATTTATTCATTTTTTTATTTAAATTTATTCTCATAGGAGAATGTTTTCCCCTGGGTATTTTTAGTTGACGAATGCAAATGGTCCTCCCTTTTATTTTAAACAAACAAACAAAGAAAGCCTGAAACAATTATCAGCTGCTACAAATAAAAGATATCTTTGGAACCATCAAAACTCTGGCTTTAGAAGTTAGTGTGCTCCACCCAAGTGCTTTTCAGGTAAAACCTTTTATTTGTTACCATGCAGGATAACAGAAAAGCCTTGGCTGCCTAATGTTCTGTTTGTTGTGATCAAGGAAGCTTTTGCTGGGCTGTAGAACTGCACATAAGCCCCTGCTTGTGTCCCAGCACTAAGTATGGTGCAGCAGCCAGGAGTGCCCCAGGTCCCTCTGGTCAACTCACAGTTGGCAAAACAGTGGAGGGGGGTAAAAAAGGCGTTCGAAACTATTGCCTTAGGAAACCACGACCATCTCACCTCCACTGCAATCTGCCTTCAGGTAAATTGCCAAAAGATGACACTTCCCCGCTCAGCTTTGAGGAGTAAATTTACATGACAATATAAGTGAGGAAGGAGCACAGTTAATTTATGTTCATTTTATTTTAAGCAGGATTTTCTGGAATGCTGGACAGGTAAAATAACTTTTTTTAGAAAAGTTGGCAATCAGTAACTTAATTTTGTATTTGTTTTTCTTGCAGTACTGTGTGCAAAAAACTTGGTGAAAAAAGATTTTTTCCGTAAGTAGCTGTTAAAGTTTTATCTATTTATTTATAGATGGAATAAATGTTACGCGATGTGTTTGCATGTGATCATTATATTAAGATATTTGCAGTAAGGGCGCTGAGGGCTTTGATTTTTTTTTTCAGGGCTTCTATTTTTATCTTAGGTGACACTTACCACAGAACCATAATAATGATTAAAACACTGACACATTCTCTCTGTTTTTATGGTAGTGGGAAACGAATTTACCCACTCAGGCAAATTACATGTTTTTCAAATTTAGAGTCATGTATTTATTAAGCTGTTTTTCATGCAAGACCCTTTTGTCAAGCAAACAGATGTACTCCTTAATTATTAATAATCACCTCATAATACTGACGTACTCTGAAATTATATTTTAATTAATTTTAATAATGTTTTGAAAGAAGTGCTAAGAAGGAGATGAGGGAGGTAGAAAGGAATGCTCTTGCTGGTGTCCTGCACGCACAGATCACCTGCCTGCCACCTCCCACCTGGGAGCAGGAGGAACTCAGAAGAGCAGACCTGAGCTTTGGAAAGAAATTGAAGAGATGATGACCCAGAATTATACTGTGATTTGAGATACTTCTAAAACTTTGCTTGTATCTGAATTTCTGTATTGATGGCAAGTTTTGGGGTGTTTGATCATGCCTGAAAGAAACCCCTCAGGGTCTGAAACGTGTGGTGCTGAAGCACAGATGTCCCAAGGTCCCGCTCCCTTGTCCCCACGTGCTTTCTGTGACACTTGCCCTGAGCCCTCTGCTGCCTGACCAGCTCTGGCTGAGTCACCCGAGGAAGTGCAACTGGTGCAAAATTGCACCTCAGCAAATGTGATTAACGTTTCCCTGCCTTGGGTCCTCCGGCTGACTCGCAGCACTCGAGGGGAGGAATGAGTCAGTGTGAGGGGCAAAGGGACGGGACCTGGGGCGTCAGTGGTGGGCCCATCCCTTGGTGCCAGTTCAGCAGGAGGTGCTGGTCGTGGGCTGCTCTGCTCCTGCTGCGTTTCCATCCCTGGCTCTGGAGTTCAGCACCACCTTTACGCTGGTTTTTGGTGTTCAGATGAACCTGTGTTCGCTGTTTCTGAGGTACTGAGCTGGCAGCAAATGGAGCACAAAGCCAGCAGTACACCAAGTAGATCCTAAAAGCAAGAATAACCTGTTATAGGCAATTCTCTGTTACACCAACATCAGCCAAAATCGTAATTGTGATTTGATCTTAAACATCAAAAGAATGTAAATCCGTTTTCTCTGCCTTTGGCTTCTTTGTATACTGAGAATTTACTCAAATCTGAATTAGGAAGATTAAGGTGTTTAAATTTTTTTTTTCCCAATGCGTTTGACTTATACAACTTTTTCTTAGTCTGTATCAGTGAAATAAATTACTAATGTACTCATTTCCTTTGCTTAATATGTTATGTTATTCCCATTCATTAAGTAAGACTCTCATTTATGAATAAAAGACAAATAAATCTTCAAATGAAAGATAAAATAACTGAGCGATGATAAAGGACTTTAAAGCATCCTGTTCCACTTGCTAGCTTTTTTTTCTTTACCTCCTCGTAGGACTTCCTGATCCCTTTGCTAAGGTCGTGGTGGATGGATCTGGCCAATGCCATTCTACAGATACTGTGAAGAATACACTTGATCCAAAATGGAATCAGCATTATGACCTGTAGGTGGTAACAGTGATAACCAAAGGTTTGAAGTGAAATCCTCTAAAGTACACAGACAATGTCAGATGTTCATTATCCTGTCCTATGTATGGCTTGGAAAGTATCCCAGAGTTTATTAGTTTGAGTGAAAAGTACATGTAGCAAAATTCCACTTTCTTGTTTACCTCAAAATTTAAACACTGCACTTGTTTTCCTAATGCTGATGTCTGCAGCATGCTTTACATGGACTACAGCATTGTTTTATTGTGGTATTTTCATGTTAACACTTCTGTAAAATGAAGCAAGTACTTGACAGTATTTTCTTCAAACTGCTCTTCACTTGATGATATTTTTGTCTGTTGTGGTGCTACAGTATCTTTTTCTCTGTGTGGCTTTTGTTTGATTTCCTCTCCTTTCTGTCATTTTCTGTCCCAAATGTTGTTCTCACTCTGAATTATTGTTATCATCACTTGAGCACCTTTTGGTGCTTTTGAACAATAGAATCAGTATGGCACATATATGTCATGGTGTTCCTCTCTTTCTAAAGCACAGACTATTTCTGTACAATATAAGTTATTAAAACTTTGATTTTTATGTAGGTCTCTGTGTTTGTGCATGCTTTATTTTCCTTGTCTTTTATTCTTTATCTTTTTTTCTTGGGATGAAAGATGAGGAAGAGAAATGAACTGTTTTGCATCATTGTATTCTCCTGTTCTGATCTCTGACTTTTCGCCCCATGGCTCCATTCCCTGTCCTGTATTATTAGAAACTGTTTGAACATATTTATGTTAACTTTGGCCATCACCAAACCTGCAGTAAATCTGGTATTGGTACACAGACAATTTCTTGTTCCTCTTTTTCCCAGTGAAGAAAAGCAGCTTGATGGGTCTCACAGCAGAATGTGGAAGGCCTGGTTTAAAGTCAAGTCTTGGTCTACTCCTTATTTGAATATCCAAGACTAAATATGTGAAGTCAGTGTTCATAATGTGTTAGTGCAGAATACAGAATATTTTCTTCACTGCTTAACAAAATATCGTGGCAGTTTAGTGAAATAATATTATAGTTTTATTATTCAAACCCAGTCCAAGCTTAGATTCTGCATGTGAGACTGTAATTTGTATTCATGAGAGAAAAGGATGCAAAACGAGTTTTAAGTTCATGTATAGTAAATGGCTCTCTTTTCTATTGAAGGAATTCTAAGTTAATTTGATTTTTTTAATGTTAGTAAACCTATCAAAATATTGATTTGTACAGAATGGAGGTTTCGGGCCTTTGCCCTTCACGTGCTCTCCAAGGATCAGAGTAGAGCTAAGGAAAAAATCCCTGAAACCGAGCACAGACTTTTATTGTTTTTTAGTGAGGTGGGTCTGTTAATGAGCATTAATGCACGGCTTTACAGGGATAGAAGGTAGAAAGTGCTGCCAGCATGGCTGAGTGCAAATCCTTCTGTAACCTTTGTACAGCTGGGGAAGGGACTCCTGCAGGAGGAAGCTGGGCATAACTTGACACTTATTCCACTGTGAAATTCTGTGTGGAAAATGTCAAAATTCTGTTTGGAAGTCACTGGTTCCCTGTGGCTGCCCCAGTACTGGCCAGTTTGAAGTGCTGTGGGACAGTGGAGTTGTCTGGAGTGACTGTAAAGGATGCTCAGGGCTCCATGGGCTGGTGATTTGATTCCCTTCTGGAGAAGAGGAGTGGAGGACGTGGGAAATGAAGGAGGATGTTGATATGCAACACAAGTAATGGAAAAAACCTGTAAAATCTTTAGAAAAAATTCCTTTCTGGTTATAACTTTTAAGGAAGGATGAAGAGAAGGTATTTTTAGGTTGTTTCATAGAACAAGCCATGGTTGTATCTGGATACTGTATTGTCTTTCCAAGACTGTGATTGCAATCCACAACATATTATAAAAAGCAGAGAGAGAGAACAGGGGTTTCTGGCAGAATGTTTTGCTTGAGCAGATTTGAAGCATCTCTTGCTGGATTGTCCAGAGGTATTTAGACCTGTGTGAAGGATGGTGGTTTGTTTTTTCTTTCTTATTTGGAGAAGTCCCCTTTAAAAATAGATTTTGTTGTATTAGTGTATTATTTTCAATATAAAACCTTGCCCTGTAGGGAAAACTACTTTGTTTGGTTCTGGCTGTTGAATTCTCTGATGACAGAAGTATATCCGGTATTTCTAATCCAAAGTAAAATTTAATGTTGTGTCAGGCTTTGTTATTTGAAAAGAATCCTTTCCCTCTCCAAATTTTCTTCATAATAATTTAACCTCTTCTATGGTCTTACCTGTTATTTCTTACTCTATGGAAATGTATTTCCATTTATAAACATCAGTCACATTATCTTCACTTCCTATTTAAAACAGCAGTAAAAGATTAAATGTCTTTGGTACAACAGCTCACTGCCTGGCTTAAGGTAATTTTTTACTCTATAATATACCCAGTGTCAGGTCTTAGCTTTTCATCTGCACCAGATATTAAGATAAATTTTTCATTTATCGTATGGTGGCAGATGTGAATGGCACAGTCAGATAGAGCTGTTTGTAATATATTTATGCAGTAATGTCTGAATTAAGTTGCTAATTCTAGGAGAATTTTGTGGCTTGCTAACCTGATACAGCATAAGTAGATGTTCTGTTGTATAAGAATTTTTTAAAAGGACTTCTGCAGTGTTATAAAGAGCAGAAAGGGGTTGGCTTTTGCCGTATGTGGTTCTTAATTCAGATCTTAGTGTGAAAAGGAAGTGGTTGAATTAGCTGCTTGGATTCTTCAGCCCAAATGGGTGTGTGTGTAGAGAGGGGGAATCTGGGAGACTTTCCAGAAAGAAATTGCTAAATAGTTGCAGTCTGGATGTAGTTTAATGTCAGTAAAATACCATGCTTGTCCTGGATGTGTTCCCCTTCCTCATTTTCAGTCTTGTTTGTGTTTTCCCTATTGTTCAGGCCTTTCCTCAGAGCTTTTGAATAACCAGACGTGACACATTTACAGACTTTCTTGCATTCAGAGCTAAACTACTTAAACCAGCAGTTCAGGAACTTAAATCCCCTTTTTCTTTTCCTTCTCCTTTCTTCCCCACTGTGGTAGCCAGATCTCTCTTACATTCCCCTGCCCAGTCTGCTCCAGCCTGCCCAGCAGCCTCTGCCCTTTAGGCCCAGCAAGTCACATCATCCCTTTCTCTCGGAAAGGTGTTCGTACCATGATCTCCACCAAAACCTTCTGGGCCCAGCTTTACTCTGTGCCCTTCAAGTCCTCACCCCCAGGCTCCAGCGTGGACTCTTCTCCTTTGTGATCTCTCTCAAATGGAACCTCACACACCTCCCACAAATAACTCGTCCTCTTCCCAAAATCTCCTCACTGCAGGTTCTAGTGCCCTTTGGTGCCTTCACATCCTCAGGCTGTTGTGCTGCCCTGGCAGAATCACTTTTCTCCCCAATCCTCTGACTCTGTTTTGCCCAGTTACTGCTAATGGTGCTGGATTTTCCTCAGGGGGAGAAGGCAGCAGCTCTGCCTGGTGCTGCTTTAGACAATCCCATTCTAGATTAGGCTCCTGAAGAGCCATCAAACAGCTCTGTGCAACTGCTTTTCCTTCTGCACGTGGTGGTTGAGGCCAGTTGGATGAAGCTGATGCCCTTTGCAGCAGCCAGTGAGTACCACGTGTCCCTGCTCCGCTCCTGTTCCGTTCCTGCCTCAGCCACAGTCCCTGGCAGGTCCTGGTGACCATCCCAGAGGCTCCAACACCCTCCAGTTGCTGCCAGAGACGGGCAGTGCCAGGAAGGAAGCGAATGAAGATGGGAGAGAAAAACTGGGGTGCTATTCTTCATTCCGTCTCTTCACACCCTCCTCTCCCCAGTCTGGAAGCAGCTGGTAGCTCAAAGCAGAATACTGAGATTGTATTAGAAAAAAAAATCAGAAATGGGAAAATGGAGAAACAAACCAAGTCATTCGTCCAGGTCGTAAAAGCAGTCTGTGGGACAGCATGGATTAGAAACAGGGAATTCCTGGCTTCCAAACCTGAGTTCATACCTCGTGATGCTGCATTTTTCTCTCTTTCTGGAGGGAGTATGTCTAGCTTGTGATCAGGAAGAGGTGTGTTTTTATCAGGAATATTTTTTTCCACTTTCTTCATTCCACATCTCTCCAGTGAGGTGAACTCTTCAGAGAAAGTGTATATAATGCCATGGGGATGAAAAGTCACTTGATACCAAACTTTCCTAAGTGGTAGACAAAATAACAATTGTCCCTGTGTTCTAAATTTTTATTAAAATAATTTAGAGGTTTCTAGTAAGGCACGAATTTGATTTTTTTTTCTTAGAAGTGGAAGTGCTAAGAGTAGGGAAATTAAAATTTGTAAACATGCAGTTCTTAACCAGAGCCCTAATTTCAAAGGTTCAGAAAATACGGAAGTTAACAAAATTGTCTGTGCACTTGAATTTCTGTGTTTCCACTTCATTAATGCTAATTCTGTTATCTCTGTTGAAGTACTGAAGCTGTGGAATAGGTATTGCTGATAGGATAGAGAAAAAAAGAAATATAAGCCCCAAGAACTTTAATTATGAGGAGGAAGAGAGAGTCATCCAACAAAATGAGGGGGGTGTGGTTGTTTGTTTCTGCTTTGGTTTGTTGCACTTTATTTTTTGAAACATTCTTTTTTAATAAAAAATAAAATTCCTAGATCAGGCTTTTATGTTGGAACTTTATTGATGTAAAACAAATGTAACTTATCCACCACATGAACTGGAAATGTCAGCTTGTCCTACTGTCACTCTCTAAATACAGCCATGGGTTTTCATGCCTGAAATGATGCAGAAATATAGATAAAACATTTTGCTGTAAAGCCAACTAGACGTTACTTAACTATTTCTTTTCTTCCTTTATTCAAAAGAATAGACATTTTTATTTGGAAAAATGAAGCTTGTCTTGCTTATTTCCTTTAAATGTGTGAACCAGCCCAGGGTTTTGGGTGCAAAAATCAAGAGTAGGTTATAGTGGCATGTGGAGTCCTCACCTGCTTGGTGTGGATGGTGACTGTTCATCCCAACCCTGCAAACCTCACCCTGAAACCTTCAGGAATTCTTGGAAACTGTGTTATGTATTCAGCTGTTCTACATATTATTCAAACTGCTCTGTTATGAAATTGTGTTTAACCATATACCTTTGACTTTTTTAAAGCAACAAGGAAAACTGGAAAATTCGAGACAGGTCATGATAAGTCTTTATTTTTAAGTGCACCTCAATTGTTCTCATAAGAATTTATTTTAAGTACATAAAACATTGTAGACTGCAACTGTGCACGTGATTACCCATCTTCATCTTGTTTCTTTATGCAAAATTGGCATTGTCAAGGTTGTAAGGCCAAAACTCTGACCTATAATATACAATCAGTTTACTATTCAAAAAACTTGGGGACTTTTTTATGTGAAGTTTGTGTTTTGTTTGGGTTTGTTCGGTTTTGTTTTTGTATAAATGTGTAGTGGTTACTTTAAACCATCAGGCTTTTCTGTCTTCTACTTCTTGGGTCAGTTGCTCTCTGCAGGTGGGGGAAAGAAGTTGTAAAAGTTCTGCTTTTTGGAAGAGGAAAAAATGGGAGAAGTGTTAACCTGATCACAGCTGTAATTTTAAGCCATGCCAGTTAGTTCAATGATTTGGTTTGCCAACCTTGACAGTATCATTTCTATCTTTATGAAAATATTAAGATGTTTAAAGGCCAATAAAGCCACAGTCAATGGGGAGATGTATTTAGGCATTGGTTGATCAGTTTTCATTCAAAAACAAACGAAAAAGAAGCACTTGGAACTAAACTAAGGCCAGAAGTTGTGGTCTGGGAAGAGAGAACTACAAGCAGTTCTTGGAATCTAAGCCATAGTTACAAATTCATTTCCCTCAACTTGAAACAGCCATAATAATTTCAGTATTGGCAATCGCTGATTTATCCTGAGTGTTTGGAAATTGTCCTCTGAAAGTTTTGAAAACAAAAACGAGCTCACAAAGTGATTGCCTCTGAAGAACAAAGCTTCAAACAANGCTTCCATTGAAGTACAGTGTGTACATCTTACCTGCAGATGACTTGCTCTCTCTTGCCATTATAGTGTGTGTTAAATTCTTAATGTAGTGCTTGATGATCTTTTTTCCCCTCAAGGTGATTTCTGATGCATCATCAAAGTGTTCAGTAAGTGCCATTGACAGGACTGTTTTTTCCACATTTTTCAGATATATTGGGAAGTCGGATTCAATAACAATCAGTGTGTGGAATCACAAGAAAATTCATAAAAAGCAGGGAGCTGGTTTTCTGGGTTGTGTGAGACTTCTTTCAAATGCAATCAACCGCCTTAAAGACACTGGTTGTAAGTAAGCTAAGGACAGGTTTCTTCTCTTTCAGCCCAAGCTTGCATGCACGGACTTTTGAAGAATGATGATTAATTGAGTTTTCGCTGGGTTTTGTAAAGCTTGTGTATTCCACTTGGTTTGGTGGTTTGTGCTGGTGTTCTGTTTCATTGTATGATTTACACTGTGTGCCCTCATTTTGTAGATCAGAGGTTGGATCTGTGCAAGCTTGGGCCAAATGACAATGATACTGTTAGAGGACAGATAGTAGGTGAGTAAAGGTTTTTATCTTTTAGTTCTCTTTTTAGCTTTAGTTTCTCTGGTAGCTATAGAAATACCCTTCCTAGATATCAGTTTTCTATATTGAATTCTCCTGTCTACTGCCAGAGCCATTTGGGCCTCAGGCTAGAAGTATGTAGATAGAGAATTAAAAAAAACTTCAGACCCCAAACAAACAAAAAACCAAAACAAAATGCTCAAACCACCCCAAAAAATGCCCAAACCAAAATATTCTAATAAGTGTTGGGGTCTAATAAGACCATAGATAATAAAAGAAAATTATTTAGAAAGTTTTTAATTTCACTGTAAAGAATGGTGGCAGTTTGAACTGAGTGTGAACACTCTGTGAAAAACCGACTACAAAATTCTTGGCCACTGAGAGCTCCAGCAAGGCTGTACTTCCTTTAGGTTTTGGGAAAGTGTGAAATATCTTGCTTACATGCCAGTAAAATTGCTGTCTGGGATGACTTGGTCAATTAATTTTGTGTTTTCATGGCTTACTAACAAGTCTGTCACCAACCTCAGTAACTGTGCTTTGTCATTCTGTGAACTTGTAAACTTTAAATAACTTAAGAATTAAAAAGAAGCTGGCAAATTGAAAAGCAAGTATCCACAAAAAACTTGAGAAACACTGTCTTTTTGGTGCATTCTCAGTTCTTTGTGAAGGCAGCATTTCTAATACGTCATTTAAGTCAAAAGTTGGTCAGGATAAGGAAGTTCTTCATTTCTGTAGCAAGATGTTCATGACAATATTTGGACACAAGGGAAAGAAAAGTGAATTTTTATGCTCAGTTTTATGTTCAGTTCCTAGTTGAAATGATATCCAAGCAGCTCTTGTGTCTGCCAGGGAACACCCCTGAAGTACCAGTCAGCAAATAAGTGTGTTTGTTTGCCTCCCTCGGAGTGCTCTGTTGAGTAACAGTGAATGGACAGTGCTCTGTGACTTTACCTCTTTGTCTTGCTTTAACCGACTGTCTCCATCTGATCTGCTAGTGCTTGCATTAAGGTAAGAGTGTGGTGGCACAGAGAGTCAAATGATGGCAGAAATGTGGAATTGTAAGTGCATTGCTGACACTTCAGGCTGTTCTTGATTAAATTTTCCACGTGAGCTTGCGCAGAAGAGTGAAGGATAAGTCAGTCACTTTTCTGGGGTGTGTTTTGTTCTGGGTTTGGTTTGCTTGCTGGGTTTGCTCCAGTATCCTGGTCCCCCGAGCATCCCTCTGTGTGTGTGTGGCTTTGTTTGCGGGGTGCCTTTGGAGAGGAGGCTGAGCTGGGTGCACAGGAGAGCAGGTTCAGGGTGTGCTGGGAGCAGGGAGCTCCATTCTGCTCACATCATGGAGCAGGGACTGTGCTCTCATGCTGCCCTCCAGAGTATGAACTCACACCCTGGTCAGCATCGCTGGGGAATGCTGCCGGTCGTTAAAGGGGAAAAAAAACCAAACCAAAAACCCCTCCCCAAAACAGAAAGGTCTGGGAAGGCTGTGGCAAATCCATTGCAGCGTGCGATGGCAAAGAGACTTCCCAGAGAACTGGTCGGAGCACTAGTCAGGGAGAAATAGTCAGAACTAGTCAGCAGCGTGGGCCTGAACTCAGCTGCCAGGTTGGCTTCAGCTGATGTGCCCATGAGAAGTGGTGCAGCCACAGCAGCACTGGCTCTGTTGGGATGCTGCTGGGGCTGCCCCTGAACACCAGGAGCTGTTGGATTGTGCACTGAACCTACAAAAAACCACCTTGTCAGGTTACAGCAGAGACCCAGAGCAAATCTGTGTGTTCTGTTTTCTGTTGATATCATCAGGAAGGTCAAGTTTACTCAGTCATGGCTGTGTTTTAATTTAATGCATCCTTGGTAAGATTCCAGAGACTCCTGTCTTTTTTTATATAAGTTGTCATTATTAATCTTGTTATATTTTAATCTTTCTTTGCTAACTCAACTTTGTTGAGTAGATGAATGAGCCTGAGTAAAACTAGATAATTCCACTGCAGTAGCTAGATGGTGGAGAAACCTGAATTAAAAATAAGTAAAGACAGAATAAGTTATAAATATACTCTCAGTTCTTCAGAATATAAACTCTCTTAAATGAAGAGACCATGCAAGATTGGAAACCAGTATTAAAATGTAATTGATGCCTTCAGCAGATGATAATCTTGCAAATCAAGTGTACAGTGGGTATGCCTTGGTACAGGGACCAAGGGGATCTTTATCTTAAACCCCTGGGTTATCTTCAAAGAGAGGAAGAAAAGGGGGCATTTTGAGCAGTGGATCCAGGGGCACCTGAACTGTGTCTTTATCTTGCAGCTCTTCTGTGCCACCAGTTTATTTCTGATGTCGCAGTGCAGAAAAAAATGAGCCCTTATTACAAAATGAAGCTATGCACAAATTTTGGTCCTCACTTAGGCAAAGAGGAGATAATTTCCTTTGTTTAGTTTAATTTCTGTCTGTGTGTTTTGCTTGCCAAACCTTGCCTACCTGCAGTGGTGTGAACTTGTAGTGTGTGGGGTTGTGGCAGAATAAATACATCATCTCAGGTTTTGGTTTGGTTGAATTTCAAGGTGTCTTCCCCTCTAAGAAGTTGTTTTGTACTAGGGGTTAATATGGATTAGGAATGCAGCAGTGCTCCAGGGCTCCCTGGGTTGGTCTGTTGAATTCTCAGCTTCAAAACATGTTGTAATTTGGGGACTCAAGCAAAATCTGCCATTTCTGCTCCAACTTTTTAAATTTTGTGATCTTTACAAAAGTTTGGTTGCATCCAGGTTAAGGTCTGTAAGGTCATTTCACTGCATATATAAATTGGAGTTGAAGATGGTTGACCAGAGGTACATTAGTGCCACCTCAAGAAATGTGGGCCACAGCACGTATTTAGCTTTTTAAGTAATTGTTTTATTGTTAAAGGCATAACAAAACATCAAAAAACCACCCCAACCCTGCAGGAACACAAGTGTCATAAATTATCAGATTGGACACTTGCAAATTGTGATATTGGAAACAAAAGCGGCCTGAAAAAAATCTTTGTTTTCAGTAATTGCAGTACAAAAGCTTCAGGCATAAATACCCATTATAGTGAATCATGTAAAAAAAAAATTAAAAGTGAAGCAGTTTTGGTGAGGGCAAGCAAGGACTTTTCAGGGTGCTCTGTGTGAGTTGCATTTGACTCCTTACCACTGGTGTTAGAAAGTAGCCAATAAACCAAACCTGAAGTGCTTCTAGCAGCTACATTTTGCCTGGTTTTGTGTTTGTGTGCATGTGTGTGTGTTGAAACCCATGGGCACACAAAATATGTGAGAAAGAGTCAAAACCAGGGAGGAATTCCTTCTTTTAGCTCTTCCTGTTCGGAGTCCTGTTGGCCCTGTCCCTGCCGTGCGTGAGGTGAAGCACCTCAGTGCCACCAGTCGAGTGTCATAGCCCATCTCAACACACACAGTTCGTTGCAGTTTCACAGTTCACTTCCTCTTCTGCCTTAACTTGCACTCGTATGCCTTAAGCTAACTTCTTTGAAGGTGTGGAGAATTCCATGTATGAAAACACACAGTTCCTGTGCAACCATCTTTGATTTGTGAGAAGGAAAAAATAACCAGAACATGTCTCAGCTTAGTCCCCCAAGTTGTACCAGTTCTCTTTGAAATGTAACTGTAATTTGCATTCAGGTGCCACATCTTTAATAATTCTTTTATTATCCTAATAGTCAGTCTTCAGTCCAGAGACCGAATAGGCACAGGAGGACAAGTTGTGGATTGCAGTCGGTTATTCGATAACGATTTACCAGATGGGTAAGCTGACACCACTGTGATGTAAACACAAATACAGCTCACAACAGACTTCTGCAGTAGTGAGGAGTCAGTGTGCAAATAAATTATTTTAAATCTTGCACTCAGAGTTCTGCAGTTCTGCATTCAGAACAGGAACTGGGATACACAGAGCAGTCGCTAGTTTGGTGGTTGTCTTATCTCCACGTGGAAAGGGAGAGGTGACATATGTAAACAAATGCTTTGAAAAACTACATGTCTAGGAAAACACATATTCCGAATTAAATCACAACCAGTAAAGTGCCCTATGCACACAGTAGTTTTGTAGCAAGGCAGTGGCTACAGGGCCTGGCTGCCCTTCTGCAGCACTGTGCAGAGGTGTAGATCCACTGTGATAAACATGGATCACTTCTTCCATGCACCTCTTAGTGAAGAAAATGGGACTGGAAAAGGTAATGGTAATGCTGCCCAAGTTCTTGCTGTATTTACCTGCCAAAGGCTGGGTTTAGGGTTCTGGTTTGTCCCTGTGAGAGTTAATGACATCATTGTCACCTAAAACAGTTTTGCAAACACAGGAAAATGCTCTGGTTTAGGTTCTGGTGCTGTCAGCAACTTCTTCAGAGCAAACACAGACTTTCTGAATGTGATTCTTGGCAGGTAAAGACAGGAGAAAATGAGTTTTCAGAGAATACATTTTGAAATGTAAATTATCATCCTAGTCCTTAACAGCATTGTTTTGTTAATTTGGAGACCAGATAAGTCAGAAACATTTTTCAAAATTCTTCTAAATTTTCACTTCAGAATGTTTTTTGCATAGATAACTCTCACTTAATTGTGTAACTGCAAAATTTGCTGTACAGCCTCCTGTATTTCAGACTGCAAATTTAATAATAATTCAAAAGTCACATTACTTGAGGCTGATTTTTAATGAAAGCAAGTAGTGCATGAAGATGCTATGAAAGCACTTGTTAGAGTCAGTGGTCAGAAGAAGTTAAATGCATTATTAAACATGATGTTTCCTAGAAGTTTCTTTACATGGCTATTTGGATTTAATTAGAATTCAAGCAGTTATTGAATATGAAGGTGTGATATTGTTAATGATGTGCCTGGTTCCAAGGGAAAAATACGTTAAATCATTTCTGAGTTCAACTTTCAGTTGTTTCCTGCCACCTTGTTCAGCTAACGTGATTCATAGCAGTGCAAGTCTTCCTGAGCTGGGCACTTCTGTTGGAAACGTTTTGTGCCCTGATTTCCGGGAAATACCACTCAGTGCCTTATCTCTGCCTGTCTGAACTGCAGGTGGGAGGAGCGCAGGACTGCTTCTGGAAGGATCCAGTATTTAAACCACATCACACGGACAACTCAGTGGGAGCGACCCACACGGTAAGGAATTCCTTGGGAGACTGTGGGGAGGATGAAGTTTGATTACTGAGCAATTCCAAGTGGCTCTGGCAGGGGGATTGGATTGCTCATTCCTCTGCTCAGTCACTTTGCACAAGCTGAATGCTTTCCTTCTCCAGC